>JABVXS010001428.1:0-14926 GCA_013365335.1 Madathamugadia hiepei | reverse complement strand
ATTAATTGTCCATTTCCGTCATAGAAATCGATAATTAATGTATCGAGCAATGATGACTATAGCTGCTCATGATGATTATCGATTTCTATGACGGAAATGGACAATTAATTTATCGAGCAATGATGACTATAGCTGATGATGATGATTATATCACATGTAGAATATCATCATAAAAATAAAGAAGTAATCATATCATCACAGTTCACCATCAATTTGCTTCAATTTATGTTGCTATTTTCCAATTAATCAATTAAATAGATCATTGAGAATGAATTTCATGCAGATTATTTGTTGCTTTGCTCTTGGATAAGTGAAAAATTCAAATTCCTATATAATTTTCAAAATTCTTTTTGTTTTTTGTCTGGTCACATCAGCATGTATTGATTTTGAGAATTTTTATCATTTTTGTCCTGGGAAAAGGAAGATCAAATTTGAACTGAAATTCGAAATTCATGTTCAGTTCAATAATTTATTTCATATTTCATGCATACTGTACATACAATAAATGTTCCGCTTTGTATTGACGCCCTTATAGAATTATTTTTCAAAAATTTAATTAACTTTTTTAGGAAAAAATGTTGTTTTATTCAATATTGCCAGAAATCATAATTGGACGAATTTATCCTTACAATTAATTGTTACAGTCATTTTCGCTTTTTAAATTTACATTCCATTTGCAATGAAATTACCACCACTGACAAATTTTCAAATTTCTAATTTAAATTCCGAAATCGGTTGTGAAATCCAGGAGAGTGCCAACTGGTGGCCTAATCTAAAATTTTTGCCATTAAGTGATATTTGTTGGTTGATGCTGAAAATCGATGGCTTGTCGAGTGTCGTAAAGTGTTGGTGCCTGTAATTTGAATAGCATTAATGGAACCGACAAATTTTAAGCATATGCTTAAAAAATAAAATGCCTTATAAAATTAAAATTTTTAAACATTAGCCATGCCTAGCTCTCTATGCTTTGAAATGTATTGAATACATACTTGAAGAAGTATTGTAATAGTTCCACCAAAACAAGCAATCGATAAAAGTAATAGAAATATTCGGTCTAATACTATCGCAACATATCGCCAATCTTCATCGATCTACAGTCATGATGGAATTTTTGTTTTCTTATTTATTCATTTTTTTTCATTTCAAACAAAAATAGAAATTTTTAATCGAAATTATTACTTTCCTCCTTTCAACTATTTCAATATTTTCGTTTAAAAAATTTTCGCGCTCAAACTATTGCCGCAACTTATGCAATTCAATCGATTAGCTTTACAGTTACAGTGATGCAATCTTTTTTTTTTTTGTTGTATTATATTTAAATTATCATTATCATGTAGGAATTAGTTAAATTCTTGCTAAAATCCATTTAAATCTTCCAAAGAATTCTTGTTGGATTTCAGGAATTCTCGGGAAAAGGAAAGGAAATTCACCAGGTAGCTTACCTTACCATCGCGATCTTTCTTCTTCAGTAATTCAGCAATGAAGCAAATATTTTGGAATGCTTTTACAGCATGCGGTGAGTGGTATATTTTATGCAATTGTTCATTGGTTTCAACCTCAACACGATTTCCATCTTTTCCACTTACCGTATGCTCATGATAATTCATCATTAGCTGTTCATCTGCAAGGTAAACTTCACACCTGTAATTTACTCATTGTTTTCTCAAGTTTTCCCATCCCTCCCTCAGTGACACATTTATCCCTTTGATACCGTATAATACCGTTGAACTATAAGAGAGTAATTTTCTGGTTCACTGTATAGTGCAGCTTGTGGGTCTATTTAGACCAGTAACTTTACTCTATCTTTGTGACCTTTGACTCCTCTAACTTATTTGCCATCGTCAGCGCACTCTAAAATAGCATTCCGGAAATTTTTTTTTTACATTAATCAGAAACTTGCAAGGAAAAAATGTTCTTTGATTAAAATCAAAATGGAAATGCGATTATTGCAGAAATGCCTTCATAAGACTAACCGGAAGTGTTTCACGAACTAGTTCATGATCTATATTCTCACCCTATATCCTCACTCATTTTTGCTTATCATTGTTACCTTTTGAAAGCATATCATCATCATTATCATCATCATCGACTGGTCGTTCCATAAATAATATTTTGGGTAATATTTTAAGAAAAAACCATTTAATCCATTCAGGCATACGATGTGTTGTAGGCTTTCGAAAATGCAAGTTCAGAGCTAAAAAAATTTTTTTTAAATTGCAATGAATCCTATAGCATTACCAAAAACGGAAAAAATTTGCAGAGACTAGAGAGAAATTTAAATTATTTGGATGGACATTTTGCACTGTACAGTACCAGAAGCACATCTTCAACATTATGGAAATAGCGATACTGTAATGGACAATCCTGACAATCAGTTACAGTGATGAGGAATGAGTACTACTGTGTATTACAGTAATCAAGAATGAGCAGTACTGCGTATTACAGTAATGGGTATTGCATTACCAGTGCTTTTATTTTCCCACTACGACTAAATCATTAACATTATGGAAATGACAATTAAATTTTGAAGGAAAATGAGAAGCATCGGCTCATAATCGCGGAATAACCAAAAAGGGGCAATTCTGGATGTGCTAACGATCATAGTCCTAAATCAATTCAAGCAACTGTCTCAAAATAATTTTATTTATTTTTCTTCATTTTCATTTTCCTCACAAAAATCTACCATTTTGAAACCTTTTTAATTTTTTCAAATTTCAATTTTTTTTTTAAAAAAAATCTGACACTTACATATAACAGTAACAATTACACTAAGTGTTACCATAACCATCGTAAATAATAAATATTTGCCAATTAATGGTATTGTAATGCTGGTAGCAGGGATAATTTCGGTCTGTAAAAAAAGGAAAAACTTTCCCTTATGAAGTAAACAAAAGAAAAAAAATGCAAAAGGAAAAATTTTGGTAATTTTATTGAAAATTAATTTTCCAAATTACAATTTGAAAAACTAACCAATAAAAGGTAGAAAACAGTTAAGGTAACAAGGATTGATATACACAATGTAACTTTTTCACCACTTTGTGATGGTAAATAGAAAACAAGGATTGTTAGAAATGATATGCCAACACATGGAAAGACCAAATTCACTGTGTAGAACAATGGCTTCCGACGTAATTCCAAATAATACTGCAAATTTGTTCAAAATTTATAATTTTAATTGAAATTAAATCTCTTACTTTTATAAGAAACACACACACACACACATGTACCATTGACAGATGAATCTCAATTCACTGAATTAATTAGTTGGCATTATTGGCATTAATTACTTAGCACAATTACGGAAGGATTAACTGATGGTGATTATCCGATATATGTGAAATTTCAAATACTCCAAGGAGTTTTTACTTCTGAGCTAACTCTGATTTCTAGCATTGCAATTGGGCTTGAAGCATACCGTAATATCAATGTAACGTTCACTTGGACAACAGCTTGCATAGTTTTTAATTCCTCTTTTTGCAACCCGTGATATGATATCCCATTCCACTGATGGATAATAATCCGAAAGATCTACGTGTAAAATATCACGTAAATAGAGCAATTGATCAATCAATAAATGAGCAGATCAATCAATTAAATGTAACGAATCAATCAGTTAAAGAAAAGTAAATTTTGCTGCAAACACTTATTTTTAACGTTTTTGACGTTGCACCATAACTGCGTTACTTCATTTTATGTAACAGTAACAGTAACTCCAACTTGATAACTTTAAATGAAATCGAAACGTAAAGGGTTTGTTTCGTTTTTATAACTATTAAAATAACTGAAATTGTTAAACTTACTAAATATTTCATTAACAAATTATTGTTCTTCGACTGCTACATGCAAAATTTAAATTTTCAGAGAATTTTAATTGAATTTAATTAAATTGAACAAAATAAATTTTGAAATCATTCAAAAAAATAAATAAGAATTATAAAATTCTTTCCACAAAGAAATCAAATTTTCATTGTCATTCTCTGTCATATGAAAATGAAAATTGTCCAAAAAAGTAACATTATAATTAATTTAATTAAATTGCAAAAAGTTCAATCAAATTGAAATTAATTTAAATTCAAGTTGTGTCATCTTTTCAAGAAGAAATTAGCATAATGATTCATTCACTGCTCTGTGCAAATCATTTAAATTAAATCAAATAACTTTTCAAATTAATTTAATAAAATTGAAATACAAAAATTTTAAACTAAATTTAATTTAAATTAATTTCAGTGTGAATTTTTGCTTTCAATACTTACCAATTCCATCATCAACAATGGAAATATTATTCATTTCACCATTTCCACTAACTTCTAATTCATACCGTTGTTCACTGTCTAATAAATCCAAATCCAATAAATCCTCCGAATAGGTCCACGAGCCAAACTATAAAATTTTTTCTTTCATTTTTAAGACAAAATTTTTTTTCAAACAAAAAGAAAATGGAACAAATACCTGAAAATGACAACGCTGTTCATCGAATGGAAACCTGTAAAATCATAAAAAATTTTTTTTTTCTCTCCTCAAAGTTTTTTCATTAAATGATAAAATTTTGCGGGAAAAATTAATTTTGAAACAATATTTGAAATCTTCTAAATTGAATCTCCTAAATTGTTCAAAAAAAAAATTTTTAATTTTAACAAATTAAATTCTATAATGTGTTATTTCAATGTCTTCGATTGGTATTCGAAAGGGGTTAAAAGACCTCCAGGGAGACCTCCAAAAAGGTGCACCGAGCAAATTTAGGAAAAATGCGGGAGAACGTGGGAACAGATTGCTGGTAGTCAAGCAATGTGGAAAGAAGTTGTGGAAAAGGTTCGACACGAGGAAACTCGCTGAGAAATCGACCAAACAAGGAACAAACAATATTTTATTAGCAAGGCAATTCGAAATAACCAATCAATTTCGAATTAAAATTTAAATTAAAGTTTTTTTTTTCAAATATTAGTGATTTTTAATTTCAATTTCAATGTGAAATACAAAATAACTTACAGTCAAAAAAAAAAAACAAATTGAATCAATAATAATAATTTTAGTTCGAATTGAAAAAATGAATTAAATTTCACCATCGAACATCAATCTGGCATAAACTTTTAAAAATAGCAGGTGGCTCCCAGGTCACTTGGCCATCATATCGTAGCGTAGCTTTTGTACTAATTGTTATATTGTAATTACTATCAGCACTGAAAATATTTCAGAAGAAATGCAATTCGGTTTTGTTGTCTTCTAATGAAATTTTTTTCTTCTCCATTTCTAATTAATTAATTCAGTAATTTTCCGTCCATTGCATTATATGGAATTAATTCATCAATCGATGTTCAATTTTTGTTACAAATTTTTTCATTTAAAAAATCAAAAAAAAAAAAAATTGAAATTGTAAGGAAAAAAAAAATTCCGAATTATAGTTTTTTTTTTGAAATTGCAAAAAATTTGCTGAACGAAATTTTTATTAAAATTAATTTTTGGAAGAAAGAAGTCAAAAAAAAAAAAAAATTCACTTACTTATTATAGAGAACGATATCAGGAACCCAAATCATTTCATACGGTACATACAGTACACTTACACCACCGTAATTTGTTGGATTCCATGAAAGTTTCTTATCAATCCAAACTTGTTTAAGCCAAACAATACATGTCATTATCTGATCAATTTCATGCTAAAAATAGCATTTAAAGAATTTTAATTGAATTAAATTTGTTTTTTCTTAAATTTCTGCATTCCTTTTTTTCTTTTGTTTTTAATTTGTAAAATTTTCATTGGAAAAAATGATTGGAAGTACAAATTCTTTTACCGTACTAACATAACATTATTGTCAGTGCTCTGCATACGGTAATGGTAATGTTTAATATTACTGTAACCATGAAAATGTATTCCATTACAATAATTCGATTTTCAAGTTTTTCCAATAATTACAAATTAACGATGTTGAGTGTTTGGGATGTTGGATGGATTTCGTGATAAACGTTACGTGGGAATATAAATTTGTGGGTGAAATATTTTCAATAAAATTGCATTTATCAGCAAAATATGATAAAATTGAAAGTTTTGAATTGAAGTGAATGAATGCCTTTTAAGGCTGATATATGAATGAATCGAATTAATAATCCTTACAACATCAACGATTTGTGAGAGTCGCAATTTCAACTTGATAGTTACTGGCTTGTTAGCTGCTTGAGCGGGTCGTTGAAGTTTGTTGTAGTTAGCCATCAGATCATCGTGTAATCGTTTGGCATCTTCATTACAGTATACTGTCCATATCAGTACTGTTACTATACAAAGTACCACCCCGTCAGGATATACCATATAATTCTGTGTTTGCTATTGTATAATTCACTAACAAAAATATTGATTCACTTAATTGTTCAATTAAATTTTCATTAAATAATCCCGGAAACAATTTTAAAACAAAAAAAAATTAATTAATTTGATAAATACTGATCAATTCAATTATATGTTTAATATCATTAAAACTGATACAGTTATAATTAAGCATTTTGTTCCATTGCAATTTTAATTAATTCACGGAAGAATTTTTTGGCACCAAATTGGAATTTAATGTAAAGAAGTATAATAAAGAACTAATTACTGCTCCAAGTATATCATTTCCGGTTCTTATTAAAGCTTAAATCAAATGAACTGGAGAAATACAAACATAATGATTAAAAAAAAAAAAACAATTAATTAAGTGAGAAATGATTATACACGGTGACTTGGTAATTGACACGTTGGCCTTGTCAGGGCGAAACATTTCCGGTTCGGACAGAATCTATGAGAAAGCTTGTAAAACGGAGCATTTTCGGGAAAAAAATTTTAAGACAATTTTTATGAATTGAAGTATCTTTGGTTTGGATGGAACTGATTTAAAGCAGAAACATTTCCGGTTCGGATAAAGCCTACAATTCATTTAAGAAGATTTTTTTAATAAATTTTTTAATAATACGATTTAATTAATTGATAATAAGCATACAATAGTATTGCTATATTTATAATCATAGCTATAATATTTGAAATAGGATTTAATAAGATTGTGTACCAGTAATTTCCGATTTAATTTAGTTTAAATGTGAAATTATCACTTATCTATCTCATTCAAATTATCCAAGTGGCATTTTAAAGTATGAGGAAATGATGAATTATGAAAATTTAAAATCAAAAATTGTTACAAATGAAAATGAATGGGTTAAAGTGGTAAATGAAAATGGAAAATCAATGAAGAGAATTTGAAGGCCATTGAAAGGGAAAATTGCAACGATCATTATTTGAAAGATGTGCACAGTTGTTGTGAAAAGAAAATTTTAAAACGAAAGTTTATGTGAGAGTATTAGATAGATGGTGAGAGTTATGCAGATAAGATGCAAATTCTGTGGCAGTTTAAATTTTACAAAACAATTGAAAAATCAGGATAGGAAAGGATGGAAAATTGAAGGAAAATATGATGGGATCGGATCGGATCGGATTAGCTTGGATTGAATTGAATTGAATTGAATTGAATTAGATGAGATTTTATTTTCTTTCATTTATCATTTGATTTTTTGTTTCAAAAAAACTTTTGCAACATTTTTCATCAAATAATTTTCAACTTTTCTCAAACGATAAAGCATTCAAAGGTAAGTCATTGAATGCTTGCTAATATTAGAAATATTTAATTTACCTATTAAAATAGAGGAAAAAACTTTTCTCTTTTCTAATTTTCTAATAGTCTCTCTTAAATCATTATATTTCACATATCTTATTGTCTTCCTTTAACCACAGAGTTTTGTTGAAGCAAAAAAAAAAACAAACTTTTCTGACAAATAACGGAAAAAGAGGAAATGTGCAGGTGAAACTGAAATATGGCTGTTATCGCTGGGATGTAATCAATCAATCAATGCAGGCACAACCTTAACACTAATGGATGAGCAAGTAGTTAAGTTCGAATCCATCATCAGCATGCAATTAATCAATATAACTTTAATCTTACCACAACAAAGCAATTAAGCAATTTAATTACAATCCTTTCAATTGAAGGCAATCAATTCATCTAATTACACCGTTATCATTTAAAGTAAATCAATAATTTTAATTTACTTTTTAATTAGAACATGAATGAATGATGAAATGTTTCATAAAAAATGTTTCGAGAAATTGTAAAATGAATTGAAATTATTTATAAAATTATATTTGTTCATACCTGTTTCTTTCCTTTTGTTTTCCATGTATTTGCATGTTGTAGGAAGATTGCAAAGATTAGCGCAAAAAGCGCTCTATTGCTTAATTTAATTATCGCAATGATTATTCGTTAATTAATTAATAATTTACCGGAAGTCCTACGAGAATGTAGCAATTTGTTAAATCCAACAAACTTGCAACTTGTGCTATTTTACAAAAAATGAATCAGATGATGGAAAATTTAAAAATTATTATCTGAGATTGTTAGCACATATTCACGTATCATTATGTTTTAGCAGACTTACGCCAATTAGTACACTTCATAATTTGCTGGATAATTACACCAAACGGATGGTATTTATAACTGATACTGTAACATTTCACTTTGTCACCAGGCATTCCTTGTATATCACTTTGATTAACCTTTACATACATTGTTAATGCGAAGGGAAGTTATGAAGTGGACATTTTCGATTAAAAGATGGAATTCAATTGAAATTGTATGCAAAACATTTTCTACAAATTTAAAAATAAAAATTTTGGTAGAATAATTTAATAGAATAATTTAATTAATGTATTTAGTGATAAAATCCAAGAGTCCAAAACACAATAACAAGGGAAAAAGAAAAAAAGTGCTTAAAATCCAAGAAGCTTATCAGACAAAGTATTAATCCATCAATGAATGAGTCTACGGATGTTTTTCATCGCAAAAATTTAATTAGAAGTTTTTCTCGGAAAAATTTAGGGTTAAATTTATTTATTTTTTCACATTTAAGCCTTAGCTACGGACGTTTTTCAACGCAAAAATATAATTCGAAGTTTTTCCCGGAAAAATGTAAGGTTAAATTTTCTGCACCACTGATTATAAGTGATAAATGAAAAGTGAGTAATGTCGAGTAATTAACAATTCCAAATTAAGTTTATAGATTAAATATTAATTAGTAAATTTGATGTATTTACAATTGGTTGTTAGACTAAACCATCACCTGGTTTTTTTTTATATCTTTTTTATCCTTTTTTTGCCTCACAAATTCATAGTTAATTAGAAATGGCAAGCAATATGGGGCTGTGAATGTTTTAATTCTCAGTTCCAGTTCCCTTTTGTTTTAAGAATTAAATATGAATTAGTAAATTTCAAGTATTTAAAACTGGCTAAATTTGTAGTATTTCCGCATCAGTTTATTCTATGTGTGATGAGAAAACGATGAAAAAAGGAAAATTTTGTAACTAAAATTGGATTAGTATTTAAATTTAATAAATTCGACAAAATCTCAATTAAAATTTTGATCCAACACTTAATTTTATTCAGAATAATCAAATTGAAATTATTTAATAAGTTGCAGAAGCATTGGTTAATGATTAATTTTGAAATAATTGATGAATTATTTTAAAGGGATTGAAAAAGTTAATATCTGAGGCGTGAAACAATTTTGGATTAGAAATTATTGTTAATGATGAAAGTTTAACATTTTGAAATTTTTTAAAGTAATAATTTGCAATCAAAATTGTTCCACTCCATACAGTGAACAAGATGGCTTATTAATGTTTTAATCAAGAAATTATTTAATATAATCCAGCAGTTATGTTCCAAGTTAATAATTTAGTAATCAAATGTATGGAATACGCCCTGAAACACTGGAAATTTTGAAATGAATAAAAATTTAGCCTCAAATTTTGAGGGAAGCCAATGTTTTGAACTACAAATTAATAATTTTTGGTGTTGGAATATCATTAGCGAAATTCATGCATCATATCACAAATCAACAATTTTTAACATTTTATTCAGGTAATGGAATATTGTATGATTTAATCAATTTACTAATTGATGCCTGAAACTCTCTGTCTTTTTCTCACTTCCTCCCTCTGTTCCATTTACAAATTGACATTTGAAAAAATTGAAACGATTTAAATATTGTAGCAAATATTATGTTCAGTACTGCTGCACGAAAAAAAACAAATCCAACTTTTCGTCCAGTAAATGCTTATAATGACGGAAAATGTATCAAAATGCTGGATATTTTTAGTTTTAGCATAATTTACATTTAGTGTTGATGTATTTGAGAAAGATGGAAATTAACTAATTGCGAAATTTGAACAATAGATAATAGTTGATTACCGTCATTTCTCAAACGACTAATTGCATTTATTTGTTAACATTTTACCGAATGGATTTATCGGTATTTTCATTGCTTGGTATCAATTATATCGTCAATTATTTTTATTAATTGATCCCATTGTTTGCCACCAACGGAATGACATCAGTCTTTTCACGCATTGATGGCATTTTAAGATGCCAGATCCGATTATTTACTTCGAATGGGATGGCCTTTGAAAGTATTTTCATTGATTGCAATCATTGCTCAATGCTTGTTCGTTCACATTTTTCTCCAGCTGTTTGCTTTTTAACGGAATAAATCAATGAAAATTTTCAATGATTCTTGTCATTCCTACCACATCTTCATCGTATTTTTCAAACCAATGGATATATTTATCGAGAAAACCGAGAGAAATTTTAAATACTTGCAAGTAACCAAATTAATTTTACGTTATAGCACAGAGATACTACTGTCTAAAAGATTCATTAGACAAAGGATATATTCCTTTGTGTAATGAATCTGCTCAAGGGCTGAGCTTCTTATCCACTCATAATTGTATGCACGTACTACTACCTACCAATCAGAAATCGTTTTGTCTACAATGCTTGTGTGAAGTGCTCCACCGTCTTTACCGCTTATGACTTCCGATGGTCTCTGTTAGCAGTGCATTGTGGTGTGCATGGATATTTATTGTTGGAGAACTTGATTACTTTATTCGCTATGCAGCAAATTATATAAACTGGTTCCTTAGCATTCCCATTCACGTGGTGATAATTCCAATGGATTAGTTAATTGGAGCATTTTGTCCTTATGACGGGTTTTGCCATAGTTTTTTAGTTTAAACTTTCTTACATTGCAATTGCTATCATCCAATTTAAATTCGATCCAAAGTATGTAATTTCGATCCTCTGCGTAATTTTAACTAAATCACAAATTGAACTCAGTCTTTTGCGGAAACTTTAAACAGAATAATTAATACAGTAGAAAATATGCTTAATTTACTGTCATGTAATTTCTTTTTCTATGCTTTTTCTTCTCATTTTTTTGTGAATCTTTGTGAAGGAAAACTTCAGGATGACTTGTTTAATATGTAATGAAAAAAGAAAAATGATGTTTGTGTTTTGTTTATGATTCACAGCAAACTGCTTGTGCGACAATATATACACTTCTATGAATGTGAAACATTCAGTTTTAAATACATGTGATGTATGCGTGTCTGTGTATGGTTTTGTGTATGTATTTGTTTGCCTGCCTATTTATCTGTATTTACACTTTGGTCGGCACAGGTAAGTACGACTGGAGCCAAGTGATATGGCTTACAAGGTGTGTATTTGCATGGGTGTATGTGCGTTTGTACGTGTGCGTGTATGTATCTATTTGCATTTGCAACTTGCTCGGCACGGTCAAATGAAACTTTTCAGCATAATGATATGGCTTATTAAACTTGGTGGTCGTTCTTCTCACATTATATCAAATGATATGATGATGTTGTATAGTATTGAAGACCATTCTATTGATAAGTAAATGTTCGGCAAAATTTTCGTTATTGCATAAGACGATAAAGTGATATGTAATACTTGCTGATCTTTGATTTCATTTTCGTTGTAGTTTTTCTTTTTCAAAAATTTTCTAAATTATTCCTTTTCTAATCCTTTATTACATTTGCCGATGTTTTGTTCTATTATTTTATTTTTTTTAATTTAATCAATTAATTTCTTTTGCCAATTATTTAAAAAATGATGGTATCATATTTGAACTGAAAATTGATGACAAATCATTCCATTTGCATTCTGTGATCTTTTTTTTCACTTTTCTGATTGCAATATCGAATATTTCCTTGTGGACCATACCATGTTATTTACATAATATGTAGGTGTCTTTTTATGTTTAAAAAGATTTCGAAATTTTCAAATAACCAAAATAAAGCATAAACTGATTGGATTTTTCTAACATACAAAATGTCCGTGAGTGTTTACGTTTAATTAAAAAATAAGTGTATGAGTAAGCGTTAATCTTTAACGAATTTTACATCAATGGGATTATGGTAGGAGCCGATGAACTATGCACAAGAAGCATTTCGGAATCATTAAAAAGCCGGAGCGAAATGATTGTTGACGTTTAGTTGGAAAATGCGCGTGTGTAAGTTGTAATTTCCAACAAATTACATACATAACAATGGGATCATTTTGGAAGCTATTTAATTAATCCTACTTGACCGATCTCTTCAGTGTTAACCAGCAGTAAGTGTTTTTTCAAACTGAAGCATTATGCTTTAGTTAGCTGATGCTAGGATATCTGCTAGAAGTTGACAAAGGCTGATGTGAGTCTTCTCATATTTCCAGCAGTTTCAGAATTATTTATTTTCCTGCAATTCTGGATTCATTAAGCGAGTATGAATGAGAAGTGAGTATGAGTTAGGCAACAATTATAAAGCAATTGTATCAAACAAAAAGCCAGCGATTTCCAGTTGATGAAAGAAAAGAACTTGTGTGAGACTTTTCATATTTACTGTAATTCCGGAATCATTAAACTACCTGCTATAGGTGTGTTTACTGAAATTTCAGAACCATTAAAAGACCTTATAGAAATTTTGTTGTGTTCATTGAAAATTCGAATTCATTAAGCAAGTAGTTTTTTTTTTTTTCCATATATACTGAAATTTCGGAATTATTAAAGAAGCGGAATAAACTATGCTACTTAGCAATGCTGTCGGATTGATGATAAGTATGATTATTTGGCTTTACAAGGCCCGATATTGTCAGAGCCTAATATTTTCACTTAAGGTTGGTTTATTCGACAAGTTTGCTTGGTTTTTACCTTCAAATTAATAACTATGAGAAGTTAGTTCTACAGGTAAGCATTGCTAGAAAGAATGCAATTAAATTCTGGTTTATTCCTAAATGAAAATTTCATTAAAAATTGCAAATTTTAAACTGACACTCTGCTGATAACAGAAGATACGATCAATGATATTGGATGATTCATTCTCATTTTTTTTTTACTGCTTTCATTTTGTTCTTCGGGAAAATTTTTTCTTATTTTTTTTTTTGTTGTAAAATTTAAAAGAATCAGGAATGAAAATGCAGACCGTTCTAGAATATTTCGCTTTTCTCTTATTTTTTATAGAAAATAATTTAAAAGAAAGAAAAAAAATGCGTTAATCTTAAAGATTATACTGATTCATAGATCAAAGTTCACAATTTTTTTTTACTTTCCTTTTTTGATTTTTTTTTTTTGTTTATAAGTGCGATGCAATATGTATAATAATATTGCACAAGAACAATGATTCATTTCAATGATACAATTCAAAATTATGATCTGAAAAATGTCAACAACACTTCGAGAATGTCATCAAGCATTTCAGGTGAAAGGTTTATTTTGAATGGTACAATAATTTTTCAATTTTATTTCTTACATAAATGTCTGAAAAAATAAATAAATAAAAAATTTGAATTTATTATTATTTTAAAATTTCGATGGAAAAATTTTGGACTGCAAGGTTTTTGCATGCAAAGTGCATTTGTTCATATTGAAACTAAAATTTGAAAAATATCCTTTCGTCTTTTTCAAAATTTTGTGTCTTATTGATTGTGGTGCATTTTTTTATTCGTTCAATTTTTTGTTTTTTTTTTTTTAATTAAATTTTTTTCTTCAAATTTTTATTGTAAAATTGTTGCCAATTTTTGTAATATAATGCTTGAAAAGTTTTATTATTTCAAAAAGTTTTAATGGAAAAATTTCATGCATAATGTTTTGTGTTGAAATTAAAATTTGAAAGATTCTTTTTTCTCTTTGTTTTCCTCTTTTTTTTTTTTGTGTAATTCTACGAATTATTGATTATCTCCTGCGATCTTTGATTGGTAAATTTTTTTTTTAATTTAAAAAAATCAATGTTTCAAGTCATCCGGAATTTGGGAGCTGAGAAATGGGAGGAACACATTCGCAGTCATATAATTTGAGCAATGAATCGTTGAAGTCAGTACAGGAGAAACAGGATATAGTGCCAAGTAACAATACCGTTGATGGTACTCTAATTCATATTTCATCTTCCGGTAGTACAAGCATTTTACCAACTCCACAGGTAATTTAATTTAACAATTTTTAAAAACTGAGATATCCACCGAACAAGGAACAAGGAGCACAATTGAAATTGAAATTTTTTTTTTTTTGTTGAAACTGATTTTTACAAATTAATTAAGCAACAAGTCTGTTTGAGACAAAAAAAAATCAATCGAATGTTAAATTCTAATTTGGTATTTTATAGGAATTACGGCGAACACATCCACCGGAAGAGATACCACTGACACCCGACGAACTACCGGTGGAACACGCATTAATGACGAAAGCATCATCATCGCCGAAAGTGATTGAAGCAGTTGTTGAATGATCGGAATTAAACTTCCATTAAACCGTCATTAAAATATTTCCGTCGGTATAATTGTTGATAGCATCATCTAATTATCATATCATGTGCCAATTACCTTTGTTCTAATTATCCATCATACATTCAATGAATTTCCCTGACCTTCCTGGTGACTTATCAAATGTAACGATTCATTTGATTGATTAATTTATCTTCTTCTTCTTAGCGTTTGTCCCACGTGGTTGTAGGATCCGCTACTGGGAAGCGTCATCTCCACGTCACGGTTCTGTGCATCGTCTATAAGCGAGAAACCCTTGCTAATGA
>JABVXS010001427.1:0-14931 GCA_013365335.1 Madathamugadia hiepei | reverse complement strand
TTTGATGTTCATGTAAACCATCCGTAGTTTACCTTTCCCATGTTCTTGTTCTATTTTAGAACAAATATTTTGATAATGGTCTTCTTTATCTTTGTGGAGGGCTCTTCGGATTACGTTGCTTAGAATGAATTTAACAAAACTCTTTTTTAAAGGCATTTCATAATTTACCTATTAACTACTTGTATAAAGGATTAGATCAAAGTGAATTAATTACTTAATGACTTACTTCATCCTACCCAGTTCACTTGTAATATGTGATTCGCTTACTTTTGTCCATAGGACACGAATTACATTGCATATAAAAAACAAATTTACCTGGAAATATTCCCATTATACTTTTCGTTCAAGTTCAACAAATACCGATTTACGTCGAATCACGTACCTGTTGCACACGAAGAGTTTGCCTTATTTAGTACAGGTGGTTGGAAAAGAAGGTTCTATGACTCACAACTAATTCGAACATTCTTGGCCCATCTAAAAGCCAAAATTCTGATTCAAGATAATACGATCCGAGGCATCGCTCCACTTTTCCTTGCTTCTTCATCACTATAACCGATAACCACAGAAATGTCTGTACTAATGGTAAGCCTGCAATTAATTAACTGCAACTTTTGCAGCCGAACATTTTAAAAACTAATTTTTGAAAAATAACTAAAATAGATCACGAAATGCCGAAAAAGTACCATTTTTTTCTATGAAAAGTAAAAATGAAATATCTTACCGTATCCGGTTATAAGATAAGGCCTAAGGTGTAATTCGGTGGCGAATACTGTGAAAACAAGTTTATTATGCAGGTAGAATCCTTCAAGGAACATCCAGCAAAACGCGACAGTTTTGAAATATTCAAGCATGAAAAACATCGCTTCGCATAAAAATACCTGCCAATTTCGTTTGATAATTTTCAGTTATACTCATTACAGAAGAATTCTGATTTGAGCAACGAGTTTTAACAATTACTGATCCAATTTATCCGGCAAAACTATTTCTTCCGGAGAAAACCAAATTTGTCTTGGCTAGCTAACGAATGGTTTAAATTAATGTTCGCCATCAGACATGACTCCTCGTTTTGTCAATTTTTTTACTTAAAAAAAGTAATAGTACCATATTATTAATGGTTTTGCCGCTGCTGTTGTCCAGATTATGTGATCCAAGGCGATCAGTGAAAATAAGATCGATGTAAAGGATAAGGCGAATAATTACAACCATCAAAATGGCAATCATTAATTGCAAATGCAATAAATTCCTAAATACCCGCAGCCTCCTGTAAAGATTCTAATTAAATTGACGTAACACATTCACTTGCTCAACTGAAAGGGCATGTAGGTTAACCGTATACTAATTCATCTAATGTTTGTTAGTAACACCAATTTAAAGACTAAAGAAAACCTGAAGTAGGAAAAAATTGCGATTGATATGAGCAAAGAAATGAGCGACAAGCCAAGACCAACAAATTCTAATTTACGGGCATTCCTTGCCACTTCTTGAGCTGTCTGGAATATACCGAAGAATGATAATATTATGAAGTTATTGGAAACCATCTCGAGAAAAGAAAAAATTTTAAAAAGTTTACAACAAGAGATCCGTTGGTAAGCTGAGTCATCATTTCAATAACTTCTCGGGTGAAACATGCTGTGAAATTTGTCCAACCGTGAGGACGTGAGAAGTCATTTTCCGTTCGTCCCATCCAGCGACCCGAGCTGTGACACCATTTGGTGATATTCTCTTCAAAAAATTACAGAAGATGAGAAATGATTTCCCGATATGAGGAATGAATTCTATTTCTAAAATTGACGAAAAACGAACTTCCAGGATCAAGTCCTTTGAGTGGTGGACAACGTACAGTAATACTGCTATTAGCTGGTATTGCTGGCCAACAGAGTATTGTATCAAAGGTCGCATTACACCATAACGATCCATCACCTGTTCTCATCAATAATGATTGTATTGTTAGGATACAACTATCGATTTATTCAATTATTGAAAGAAGTTAAATTTCTAATTGAATTAATTTGTACTACTATTGAGATAGGTTGGCAGAAAGCTTTGTTCGAGCGCTGTTATACATTCATCCATTGTTTTAGCTTCATTAAATTCAAGACCATCGATTTGAACCAGTTCACCAGTATTGTTTTCCCATGATGTCGATGGTTGCATTGCTGGAACCATCGTTATATTGTCCATAACCATTCCAGAAATCCTGTAAAAATTCAGTGGACCAGTGAGGAATGCTCAAAAAAAATCAAATAGCTTATATTGAAAAGCATTTTAATTTTTGTTAGCAAGGATGTGAGCCATTATTTAAATAAAAGACTTCAATTCACTACCAATCATGAAGTAAAGTTCTCTCAAGTATTGCTATAACGATGCTTTATCCTTCAAACTATTCCACAACTAAGCTACAAAACTTTGAAGATAACAAAAGTTCTCAAGCATCTGTTTGGGTCATCCTTCAATGCACTTACCGAACATTCATAATGCATTACGGTCACGTACGTGAACTACATCCCTAAGGTATTTATTTCAGTAACTTTATTTAAAAACTCACTATTTCGGTTTATTACTACTATTTGTACATTTCTGGAATATCAAAGAGTTAGTACGAAAATTTGTTAAGAGAATACGAAATCCACACCAGGTAGGTCGAAGGCTATTGTTGTCTACTAAAGTAAAAAGAGCTCAGGATATTAAACATTACTTCATAGCCACAAATGTGTGTTCTAATTAGGAGTCAAATTTGTGAACATTTCCTGGGTCTTTTTTACATTTCATTTGTCATTTCTGAAGAAGCAGGTCAACATAAACCTTTAATTTATAAGTCACAAAATTAATCACAACCATGGGAACCACAGGCTCGAATTTTCATGCTTTATTTTTAAACAGGTGGCCATGTCAAGTAGAAATATATTAGCGAAAATAATACAGAAGCAGAAGATCCTAAGTTGCCTTCAGCTAAGCTCAAACTATCACAATGCTTGTCCTAACTCAATAGTTTCATTTTCAAAAATTTTCAGCTGTGCTAAGCTTTAATTAATTATTAAAAGTATTTCACGCGCATTATCAAAGGTCAAAAAACAGTTTCAAATTATTATTCATCTACAAATATTTTTAGCAACGCTTTCTTTTCCTATTGCATTTATGTGAATAAAATGAGTAATGAAAAAATTTTTCCAACCTTTTCCTTTTGATATTTTAGTAGTTGCAATTTTTTCAGTGCAACAAAATAAAAATATTCCTGGTTTAATCTTTCAAAAAAAAAAAATTATAAAATTTTGCCAAGAAGCATTAAATTTCATACAATTTCATTCTCCTCAACAAGCAAAAATATTTTCTTCAAAACTTTTTAAAAAAAAAGCAAAAAGTTTATATTGCAAATTCTTAACTGGAAAATAAAGAAGTAATATAGGAGGAATGATTCTTTTTTACGGAAATTACAAAGCTCAATGATGAAAAAAAGATATTTGGCACTTACATTCTTTTCTTCTTCTTTTTTTTTTACTTACAAACGTTGAAAGTAAAGATAATTAGATTTGTTGGAAAATGAATTTTGAATTTCAATTAATGTCTTCATGAATTTAATTAGATGTGATTGTGCTGAAGAGGAAAGCTGTTATTTATTTCAGAAACATGGTAAGACAGAGAGAGATCGCAGATTAACACTCTTTTTTTTTTTTGTAAAATTTCAGCAATGAATTTTATTTAATTAACTTTCAAGCAGAATTTCATCCTCCATCGTCTAGCAATGTATCGGATTGCTGGCATTTTGAAAGTTTCTGAGATTCGGCATTTTTCCTTCCAAGCAAAATAAAACCAAAATAATTTTACTAAAAATGGAATGCTTAAAAGATTAAAAAATGAATTTCGCAAGATGAAAAATTCTTCTCCCAAACAGGCAAATGAGCAGGAAGCCAATTTACTTGAAACTAAAATTGAAAACAACTTAAATTGACTGGAATTTTCGCATTTGTGAAAGAAGAGATTTTCCAGGCGATCTAATTTAGGAAATGGTAAATTTTCGATTCTTTTAAAAAATTAATTCAATTAAAGTCCGACATTTCACAACAAATAATTGAACTGCTGATGATGTGAATGTTCATAGCAGCAGATGGATGAAATGGTTGGGCATAAATCTCGGTTGGAAAAAAACAAAACAAATGAACAATGAACAATTTGCTTTGATTTCCAATTTGATTTTTGATTTTAAAACAGCAAGTTTTTCGCTGCATTTGGTTGGTTGAAAATGGAAGTTCGAGAAAGCAAAGCTTTCCGAGTGTTTCATAAACAAACACTATTTTTAGCTTACTTTTTGAGGGGAAAACAAAAATAAAAAATAAAAATTGGAAAATGAAGCAAACAATTATTATTATTACCCTTCCAATTGAATCTCTGATAATTTAAAATTTGGCCTTTGACTTTTTCCAAAACTTTTACAAATTAAACCTTTCAAATTATTGTTCAAGTTTGTTGGAAATTATTTGCAAACCACCATTTGTGTGATTCGCTGTTTTCAAAAGAACAGTTTGATAGGTTGAAAAATACATTTGGCGTGCCTTAACTTTCAATAAATTTTTGATGAGCATTGATGAAGTCATATAACGCAGTGAGAAGAGGAACATTATACTTCTTAGGCTCTATGGGATCATTTCAGCAACTTTACATTTCCATTTTGATAAGCTTGCTTAGTATCAAACAATCTAATTGGGAATTAATGGAAGAACTCTTTCAACTTCTATAATTTGATATTCACAATTCAATTCATACATCGGAAGTATCGCATATGTTTGAGCAAAGCCTTATTAATCTCATTTCATTTTAATCTAATTATAGGTGATAGAATTAACCAAATTATATCGATCGATTATTCCTAGTTATCAGGAAACGGATCTCATTTTCCAGTTTATTAGGAAATGTCATGAATAAGTTATAAGCAAACTTTTCGAAACATGAATTTCTGCATTCTCGAAAAAAAAAAATTTTTTTTTTTGGAAACATTGCTGATGTTTGTCGCTAAGATTAATTCATTTTTCATGTAATATGAAATTTACATTTTTTGAATTTGAACTTTTCTAACATTTTCAATTTGAAACTTAACGGATGTTATTTATATGGAACATATAAATTTGCAATTTATTTCGACGAAATAGAGGAATGTTTAGACCAATACTACGGAAATATTCATGTCTTTTAAAAGAATTAAAATTTTATTAATGAAAACAAAAAGACTCAGGCTTGATTGATGTTTGTAGCAAGCTTTTCAGTTTGGTAATTTTCTACTAATTTGATTGCAATTATCAAGCATACTTTATTGATTGAACCTATTTATCAAAATATAAATGAATCTTTGATCTCCATTGCCATTGTTCGGTCGATTTCTCAGCGAGTCTCCTCGTGTTCATCCATTTTCATAACTCCTTTGCCAGCTTGCTCGGAAAGAAGTTGTGTCAACCATTGTCTTAAGTGACTCGCTGCTTCGGCGAACTAGATGAATCGCTTTGCCTCTCCGCTTTTACCTGGCCCAGGGGATCCCGTGAAGAGCACTTAGGTGAGTATTGATCCTGATGTGACATCCTCAACGTGAGATGGGCAGCTCCGTCTAGTCACACAACTCAAACCTCTCCGCCAATGTATGGCTCCCACCATGGAAAGACTTTGCTAATTATTAAATTGAAACATGGAAAAGTGAATAGAAAGGAAAGAGGTAGAAAATGCTGGAATATAAAATTTGACGAATTTATTACGCTTTGCTTGATACTTATACCTATTTCGGTTAGGAACGACAATGAAGCAATTTTGTTGCACAAGTTGCTCGGAGTGGAAAAATGAAATTTTCAATTTATCAGCGGTATTATTAATTTAGCAAATGGTCAGGAATACTTGAAAATCATAAAACTTAAAGGAATGCTGATGCTATAAATTTTATGAAATTAAGAACTCAATTAATGAGTGGAAAATAGTGGCAATGATAATAATGATAGAAATAATGGTACCAGTAATAAGTAACAATAACAATAATATCAATAGAAAAAGCATTGATACCATTGTGCGAGCATGAATTTTTACTTGAAAAAAAATGAATTTCGATGAAAAATTTTTCATTGCATTAAGCGAAAGCATGAGTTGTTGTTGTTATAAATATTTGTGAATTTTAATTAAATTAAATTTAAATGAAGGTTTGAGTAGGAAAAAGGGTAATTGCAGCAAAAAACTAGAATTAATTTTCACACATTTTCTAACTTTTATTGGTCATTTTTTTAAAAATTATCAGTAATGTATACAATTACCATTTCCTCAATTTTCTTCTGTATAGATATATAATAGAAAATTAAAATTTTCAATTGATGAGTGATGTTCATTTTCAACCGAAATGAAATTTTTTTTATCATTTTATCAATTAAATTATTGCGGTAACATCAATGATTTAATAAATATGATGGAGTGAATGGAAAGCGATATCTTTGCCCTTTAAATTATTTCGATATTATTGTATACATTGGGAAAAGAAAAAAGGAAAAAAAGAATAAAAATTATATCAAGTAAGAATTTAATGATGCTTGATATTATGTTGATTACTCCGACGAGAAACCTTTGCCACGGGATGGTCGGGCAATAAGTTAGTCACAGGTATACAAATGCTAGGGCATACCGCAGCGATGGGTAAGGCCTGGTCTATGCGAACAATGACCAAGTCGCTTGGAGACTCCAAAGTAGCGGGACCCTGAAACCAAGTAGGACAAACTCTATAATCGGAATAGTTTTAATGTTGGTACAACAGTAATGCAAAAATATTGTATCGAAGATATACAGTGTAATCGATTGGAACTTGCAAGTGTGTAATTATCCTTGTGACTCCACCACTTGCTACAGGCATATGCTAGTTGTGACACAAGTTCCAGTGGATCATTTGAGCCACTGTTTTATGGCGCTGTTTATAATCGGTCTGAGCGATTTTCTTGCAACATCTCATCCGCCTCCCTGCATAGTTTGCATTGGGGGTTTACACTGTGATTGTTCTATTCTAGCCTTGATTGCATTTGTTCTGATAGCTTGTTCTTGAACTGCAAGTATGAGGCCTTCCGTCTCTTTCTTCAGCGTTCCATTAGTGAGCCACAACCAGGTCTTTTCCTTATCCACTTCTCCTTCTATCTCTTCCAGAAACTTTCCATGCATTGCTTTGCTATACCATCTCTCAGCGCGTCTTTGCATCGTCGCTTCCCTGTATTGACTCTTTGTTTGCTTCTGTTATCTATTGTTGTTGTTATTATTACAATAATTATTTTCATAGTTATTACTACATTTAATCATTACTTTATTGTTATTATTAAAATCTAAACTACAATGACAAAATAACTACATTCAAGTGTGTGCAATACAGAACTTGTTAGATTCTAATGAATTGTCACAGAGTTTTTGATTTTCTTTTCTTGAACTGAACAACTTCTTAATATTGTTTTGTTCCAAATACCTTCAGGACTTCCTCCATATGGCTGTAATTTCGAATTAAAGAATTCATAAATCTAATTGATGCCGTTGCAAATATTGGCAGTAATTAATTGATAGTTTTGTATTTCAGTCAAGTAATTAAGTGTAATTTTAGCTGTATTTGTAACCTGCGATGAGGTTGAATTATTTGAATTTTTGGTTTCTATATTTTTTGCAATTCCTTTACGAATTCTTTATGGACAGTAATGATTTTTCTTTCAGGTACCTACACTCTTAATTTACGGTAGCGAAGACAGAGCATCAATTTCAAAGGCAATGCTGAATATTCCGAACAAGCATTTGGTAATCATTCCGGATACACCGCATGCTGCATACATCAAAAAACCGATGGACTTCGCTACTGCTTTGATCAACTTTTTGTTCGCTTTCTGAAAACAAAACAAAAGTGCACTTATTGAATTTTTGAATGAGTCATCGATATATATATGTTTATTCGAAGTGCTGCCTTCCATAAAATATTTTTACAGAATGCAGCCATTCGAAATATTGAAGCTTTCAGTTAAATTCATATAAAAAGAAACCCTTCCACTTGCAGCACTAGCAAATATGCATTCAATCCTGGCAATCTAGTCTCCTCACTCCGAGACAAAAGGAAAGAGATAAGCACAATTTAACCAACAATTGATCACTAAATTTGCATGACAGTAGAGAATATGGTGCGACAATGCACTTTGTACTCCTAAATATATATTCCCATGTAAAATTTTCATCGAGAGAGTATCACTTCAACCAGTTCAGCCAAAAAAACATTGCGAAGTATTCACAATGACGGAACCAATAGATCTTTCTTATTGGGAAAGTACACTGCTGTTTGATCCTTCTTTTGGGGGGAAATACAATAGGTGAAAATAGAATGCTTTTTGATACATCTTGGGGGAACACAATGCCTTCTGGTCTTATTGGGGGGGAATGGAATGCTTTTTGATACTTTGTCACTTCTCATGTCTTTTATTTTAAAACAACAATTGCACTTCTCTAACGTGAAGAACGTGGCTACGGTAAACGTTTCACTCTTCTTTGTCAAAAAAATTAAAGTAATTACGGTAACATAGAGAGCACCCCATACATTCATCATTCTTTGTCTATGCGTCTCTGTCTGCATTTAATCCGTTCTGTAGCTATTTGCATGACTGTAGTCAGTCATATTGCAGCGATACTCGTAGAGCTTCATTTGTTCTCTACGACTATCATTTTCGTCCATAGCTTCCGTCCACTGTTCCGCTCTCCAAATTTTCCATCTGTGGTAGATGATGGTGTCGTTGACGCTCGTAGAGAGCTTCATGAAGTCATTTGTTCTCTACAACTATCATCTTTCGTCCGCAGCTTCCGTCTACTGTTCCGCTCTCCAATTTTCCATCTGTGGTGGAAGGTGGATCATTGAAATCCATTTGTAACACTTCCAAAACAAGAAGGATTTTCAACACAATCGAACAAATCACTTCGGCGACAGTAGTCTGCTGTATACGCTCTTCGCCAGCTATGCGATTAAATGTTGATCTTGCAGAAATAGTCCAACACAAATGAAATTCATTGTATTAGTTTTAGCCTATAAAGGGAAGTGTAAGCAAATTAATTTGCCCGTAATCACTTCTTACATTTTAATCAATCATACCTGGAAAAGAATGCATATAGACGCTCAGTTTGTTACATTTCCTATACCGTTTCAGGAATTCTTCCCTCACCTGATAATCTGTGCTGTGTCCGTACCGTTTCAGGAATTCTTCCCTCATCTGTGCTTCCCTCATCCTTGTATTTTATAATAATGATAATACAAATGATAATACAAATGATCAAATATCGATACCGTCCAAAATCAATTAAAAATACGATGAGGAAGTTTATATAGAACTTAGCTGTTCCAAGTATTTTAAACTGTAAATTATTGGTATCCAAAAGACAAGTGAGACGAAGCTCACCAAATGAAATGAATGTTTTCTAATAGGACAAGAAGCACTTGTGTTATCAGGTCATAGGTCATACACCACCAATAAATAAGGCAGTGTGTATGCAATATGACAATTTCTATTTCATAATTCCGATGTCATTCATTAACCATTCTCTTAATTTCACTACTTTGTTTTTTGATTTAAAGGTTTGCAATTTTTATTTTTTATTTTAATGTAAAGGTAATTGAAATTAATATATTTTAATTTAGCATTTACCTGTAAACCTTGCCATAGCATCAAAGGTTATCATTAAATTAATACGTTTAATTGTAATTAATCAAGAGAAGCAGCATGTTGGAAATCTAAATGATGGTAGACGAAATCTCATTTGCTTCAAAGTCTCATCTCCTTGCCTTCCAGTTGGTAAAAATTCTGCACAAGAAGAAATTTTGTCTCAAAATATCTTTGAATTGGAATTGAAATTCATCGACCTTGCTGACCTTTGGTTGCACTTTCGTCACTGTCATGGAATAATATGCAATCATTAGATATTTACGACTGATTACAGTTTTTTTTCCTCTCTTTAATGCCTTTAAATTTAAGGCTAATCAATCATTAAATCAATATTCATCATAAACAGGTCGTCGAGGTTGTCGAAGAATAATGAGTACTTTGTGTTTATCAACTAAACGTGTGATATTAATGACATCATTTATGTCAACTATATTTTTAAATTAAATTTGACTTTGAAAATAGCGTGGATATTTTCCACAATTTTAGGAAACTAAAAATAATGGATATTCTTTACTTATTTCTTTGCAGATTATTGAAGTCTGTGAGAAGCTAGAAACTTTCATTTCATTAATATACAGGGAAATGACGAACTCAGTAATGAATTGAACTTTAATTAGTAATCAATTAGTGAATAAATGAAAAGATCGGAGTATATTTGCTTATAACATCAATGCAACATTGCTATAAAATCCCATGAAACTCTTTCTGAATTCCTCATTCTACTATTTCTTTAGCTGTAATATTCAATGACGCTGGTACTTTCAAGCAGAAAGTTTGTTGATGGAAGTTTCATGATAGCTATTAGTTTCTTCTTCAATAGCCTTCTTGCATAATTAGCAAACTTAATTATCATTTTGAAAAACACAACTTTACGACGGGTTTGCAACAAACTATCATTTCACGATATCCAATGACATGATGCCATTTTATTAATTGTTGCTTATTTTGGTTTTGAATTTAAAGAAATCTCAATTTTTAAAATAGTGGTTATACCAGATGGTAATACTCTACGCCAAAGAGGTTAGCGTAAAATTATGCAATGACGAAAAAATGGTAAAATAGATTGGTTCCTAAATTGGTATTTAATTTTTTCTTTTGAGTAGTGAAAAAAGAAATTCAAAATGAAATAATAATTACCAATATGAAGTTTGGGTATCGTCAACATTCTATTTTTGTGTATTTTACTTTTTTGGACAACAGTTCTTCAATCCGACAATGTTAGGATAAAGCACTGAAGAACAGTTGCTTGAAATGGTCGATCTTTGATTCATTGGGTCAGACATAATTTGATTTCATTTTACGAAGAGATCTTTTGTATATTTGTTGTGCTTTAGGGTCTGTGGGCTTCTGCCAATTCCGTTCGTAATTCAAAATTTGTATCACTTCATGACATGAATGAGAGGACAGTTTATAAGGTAAACTAATTGAATGAAATTTTATTTTTTCATTTTATGTTCTTTCCTGAAATTAAATAGAATTTCATTTTCATGGAAAGATCTTCTTGAATAATTTTGACTTTCCTTCGTGATGTTTCTTCTATCCTGAACAATTTCGGCTTCGATGCTCCCCATTTTCTCGATTTTTCAAAATGAAACGCAGAAACCATCACCTTCCATTAATCCGGAAAGAAATCGCCGGCATAACAACCGGTATATTCATTCAACGCATTGCGTATTGACGAACTATGCAAAATTTATTCAAGTTCGTTCGGTTAGATAAACTTCGTAGATTCGGACTTTCGCTCCTCTTCAGCTTAGATTTCATGTTTATTTCGTATAGTTCCATCCTATGGTGAAGAGGGGTTAAAGTGGTCATAAGCTGTACGTTTTTCGCTCCGCGAATTAGTTTTAATTTATCAATTATTATAAAATGTCAGTAAATGCTAGAATAACATCATATTAATACGTGGTGCGTGTTAATTCGTAAAGTTTATTTTATTAAGAAATTTTGTTTGTCATTTCTCGGCTATCGTTAAGTTTGGCATAACAAAGGTTTAATGTGATTCATGCAAATTAGTTATGATTATGTAGAAATTTTACGGGAAACATAGTTCTATGCGTTATGCATTCATGCTAATCCTCTTTTTAATTCTTAAAGATTATCAATTTTCGAGGATTACTGTCATGACGAATATATTCCCATCTCGGTTGAATTAGAGGTACGTTGGGCAGTATTTATATTTATTTAGTGAATACAGTAGCACACTATAGCCAGATAATAGTAATACCAGGGAGGAGCGGAATAATCCGACATAATAGTGACGAAGATATAGGTATAGAATAGGAAAGAGAGCCAGAGAACGGAATTCGAATAGTTCCATCGACCTGTTCCCCAAGAGCATTTTTAGTTTTTTTGGCAATAATAAATTAGCTAATTATGTGAGGTGAAGTCAAAAACAACGGATGTGTTGCCATCATAAAGCAGATAAGTACAGTAAATAAGTTGTGAACAGTCATGATTTTTCTAAGGAGTTATGGTATTGTGAACTATCTACAGTTAGCTTAATGATGTCAGATCATAATGGAGTCAGATATTTTCAAAAGCAAATAATTTAGCAAATATTTTGATTTTTTGTCACGTGCAACGCTTATGATTAAAGTCATTCTTTTTTAATAGAAATTTATGTTTATTACAATGATTCTTTAATTAATAGTTGGTTTGTATAAGGGATAATAGAAAAGACAAGAGAAATATCCATTCAAATTATCTCGAATACCAAAAAAAAACTTTTCTAGGCATATTTGGTTGTGTTTGAATCAGCGAAGAACTTTTAATTTGTTTTAAATTTTTGAATTCTAAATGACTTTTAAATTTGTGTTAAAATTTATAAATTATTCTAATTTTGATTTCAGATTATTTACTATTATTATTGTGATGCGGATTTTAGTGCAAACATCGTTTGAAAATTTATGGTATTACTGTTAATTAACAATGGTAAAGAAAATCGAAAGGCTCGAAAACTCTTTCCATTTTTTTAGGGCAATTGTAGTTTTTCATCCCTTATTCAGAAGGATGACATCCGTTCTTGATTTATTTTGCAGTGTACTAACAGTAGATAAGACAGCTCACCTTGCCTGAATATTTAAGAATCAAACAAATTGAATTTTCATTTCTTGGACTTTTTCTTTGTGGAATATTTAACTTAATTTTCATAGACTGAAATTTTTGTTGAAGTGAAATAATAAATATGTGTTGATGTACAAGGAGGAGGAGGATAGAGAATAAGGTATGAGCGGATTGGTCAGTGTACGATTTGTTGATACCTTGCTACGGTCTTATCATTTCATTTAACTGTTAAACTTTTTGAATAGTTCGAGTCATTTCGATGGATCTATTTTCTGCTTCTGTCATTATTGTTCCTAATTTTGTGAATGTTAAACGTTATTTTTCCCGTTTTGTTTTAAATGTTTTCTGTTTTAATTTCGAATGATGCATGCTGAGTGATACAATAAAGTTTATGTTTAAAGTTTAAAATTGATATACTTGACTATGTGCCAAACATCACGAGAATTATCAAACGTTGAAAGTATTCATGTGATTAATTATAAACACAATCACGTTTTGATTTGAACCAGAAGAAAAAAACAAACTAATAAATCGATCGTCATGAGTTCAGCTGAATGTTTATGTAATACTCTGAAAATTGCCGTATGCATTTGTTAAAAAAATAAGGATCGAATAAAAGTTTGGCGCATATAACTGATCTTTCACATGTTTTCTACGAGTCACTGGTAAGTGTGAGTCAATTTAATTTCGCTTCCAAATTTCTCTTTATTTTTTTAAAGGGTTTTCCTGACCAATTCCTCTGATCACATAAGGATTTTTCGAATTGTCGAAATAGGAGCACGTATAGGACTGGAGGATTGAGTGACCAGTGCAGCTTATCTTTCCACCTTTCCATCCTATCCATGTTGTTTGACAATGGAGACTGTCCCAATTTAGTGATTGCCATACTACACCTGCAATGACCGTTGGCAATATACATTGAAATTTGATTTTACAAAAGTCGCTTAAATTTTTTTCTATAGTGATGTTCTCTTGTTTGGAGTGAATGTAATCATAATACCGCAATAATTCATGGTCCTTCAGATGTTATAACCCATTTAATTAAATAGCTAAATTCCAAATCTTGAAAGCTAACGATTTACAACATTCTTTCAAAATGTTTGGAATTATTTTGAAAAACTAAATTCTTCATCTTAGTTGCATTGTTAGTCTTACCATTGAATATTTAACTTTTTTTTCACGAAGCCGTTAGTTGGATATTCAAGCAATCCTTCATTTCTGATAAGTAACAGCTAGGAAAAGTTTTTTTGTGGGTAGCATTCATTGATTATTGTAGTAGTAGTAGCATTTGGTTGAATGATTAGAAAAAAATTTCAAAGAGGCTAGGAATGAATCAAAAAAGATAGCAGCAGGAAATGTATTGATTGTGAAATAATTCCTTTTTACAATGATAGGAAGGAAATTTTGATCATTGTTTGAAGATCCTCTCCTGTTCGATTTATCTTTAATCTGTAAAGAATCATCAATTTGATCATACGCTGTTCTTGTTGTGTTGTGTTGTGTTGTGTTTTTGCCGACAGCTGATATGACTGTATATAAACAAGTTAATGGAAGACTGTTATAATAATTAAAGTTTTTAATGAAAAATTTTCCTTCATTGCAAATGAAATTTTGTACCGAAAATTGATATGGAAGATTTGCACTACAAGTATCGTCTGTCAATACAATCTATGAATGCTGATAATTTTTTCATGAAGAAAAAAAATATTTCGTCATTATTTTATTAATTTTATTCATAGCATACACAGTGAGAGAAAAAAAGATTCATCATAAACAGGTTGTTTAGCATCCATTTAGAAAAGGCACTTGACTGTAATCGGACAAACTTGTAATCCTGACAAACAACTTATCGAAGGTTGTTATTGTTCGCTTCTGACCTTTGATCTCAACCTGTTCTTGATGATTTATTTCACAATAATTGATGGTTGTTTGAGTATGTTTCATTTAATTATAATTCTGAAGTGAATCAACCCGAATTTTTGGACAATTAAAAAAGAAAATATTTCTTTCATAAGCAATGCAGCTACTCTCTATCACTATCTAATTCCTACAAAAAAAAAAAAACGAATAGAGAAGGTAACATTTGCAGGATAACTTGATAAGCTTATAGGTGTAATTAGTAGAGAATAAATTGCTCAAATTCAAGTGTTTCATTCCTGAATGATCGACCACCGTCTTTCAGTGATAT
>JABVXS010001426.1:0-14940 GCA_013365335.1 Madathamugadia hiepei | reverse complement strand
GCCCGACGACAGACCTTTGCGACGGGTCGGTCGGGCTTGTTGTATATTTGAAAATCCAATTTTTTTTTTTTTTTTTTGTTCTCTTTTAATGAAACTTTGATTATTTGTTCAAAATTTTTTTTTTTTTTTTTGAAGGATTGAAAAAAAAAATTCGAATTTTTTGTTTTTTTTTCTTTCAAATATATTTTGAAAACAATTTCAATGGGAAACAATCAAGGAAGCATTGCATTCATTAATGTTTCCATTGTTAAAGATAGAAATTGAAAGGAAAAAAAAAAACAAACAAAGAAGTTTTCATGATTATTTTCACCTTTTTTTTTTTTTTGTTATTGTACGATTTTTCCCTAATAATAATAATAATAATAATTAAAATTATTTTTTAATGTTTGCAAAGTTTTTTTTTTTTTTTTTCAAATGCGGAGAAAACAAATTTTAGTCGTAGCAGCAGCAGCAGCAGCAGCAGCAGCAATGAAGAATTCCCTTAACAATAATATTTCGACATTTATGAAGATCAAAATTTTCACAAAATTTTTTGTTGTTACACAATTTTTTTTTTTGTACACTTTAAAAGTACAGATAGAAAAAAAAAAAAAAAAATGCCAAATTTTAATTCAGAAACTAATTTCCAAAGTTTGTTTAAATCATTGCAAAAAAAAAATTTTTTTTCATTTTTTTACATTTAAGTAAACCATTTGAATGGATTTTTTTTGCTTTAAAAATTTTATTTGTCAAATATTTTCAAAAATTAATTTTTTTTAGGGTATATTGGAGACATTTGAAGGTCTGGGTAATACAGCAGGTCCATTACTTGGTGGTATACTGTACGAACTTGGTGGCTTCAAATTACCATTTATTACACTTGGAATGTTGTTTATGTTACTTGGATTATTAGCATGCTTTTTGGTTGAAAATATTGAAAGTAATCAATTTTGTTTACCTTATTTATTTTTCTCATATTTTTTAATTTTTTTTTTTTTGAATTGATAAATAACCTTTGTTGTTTTTGCTTTTAGTTACAAATATCTGGGATGAATACAAAGAATATAAAAGATGTATTTTGCTAATTAAATTAAGTTCTTCTCCAATTAAGGAAGTATATTAGAAATATTTCACTTAATTATATGACTATTTTTACTACTTGAGTAGGGATTTCATTTATTAAAGAAGGATTTTTTACCATTTGAGTTGCCTTTCATAGATGATGTGATATTCGATGGTGCAGGTATGTTAGGTATGCTGAAAATACCATTGCTGTGGATAATGATTCATGCAATAATTATGTGTGCCATATCATCATCATTTCTCGATCCAACGTTAGCCGATCATTTAGAATCGGTAAAAAAAATGCTTGAAAATTTTTAAATGCAATTTGAAAAGTTGCATTATGGACCAAAAACAATACTTAATGATAGTTTTATCGCAAAAATTTCTTATTTTAATTCTCCAGGAAAAAAAATTAATTAATACATTTTACATTTTTTCTTTATATTTGATTTTTGTAGTTGTAATTTTTTTAATTCGCCAATTTCCCTACTTATAAAACATTTAAAAAGTAACTTTGATTTTTTTATTGTAATCTCATCAGGTTGATTATTTATCACTAATCATCTCAATATTCAAATTTCTCGAAAATGGTTTCATCATTTGAAATGCCCCATTATTCGTTGAAAAATTGAAATTTCTCAATTACTTGCTAATGCTAACTCTGTTAATATAAAATGAATTTGTATTTCAATTGGTCAAAATATATAACAATAATCACTATGAAATTATCATTTAAATCATGAAATACCGAAACTTTTTTCTCAGTGATGAAGCCTTTCAAAAATCATTTTCGAAAAGGTCGAATATTCCGAAAAATAGTGATAAACGATCAACCCGATAAGATTACAATTAAAAGAAAAGAAAATTCAAAGTTTTTATCGGCAGGAAACTTGGCGAATTAAAAAAAATTACAATTACAAAAATCAAATTTTTTTTAAATTGCACACAAAACATAAACTAAATTTCAAAATTAATTAATTATTTCAAATTATTTATCAGTTTGGTCTCTCACCATCAATTGTTGGCTTGATGTTTCTCCTGTCTGGTGGAATTTCGACGATAACAGCACCTTTTTGGAGTGTCATTATTCAACGATTTAATTCCAGCAAATTAACCTTAATGTTTGGCCTTTTTGCCGTAGCTTTAAGTATGCTTATTATTGGACCTTCACCTTTATTGAATGCTAAAAAGTAAGTTTATCCAGTTTTTCTTGTTAGCCTGAAATTTCAAATAAAGAAGATGGATGAGAGAGATAGAATCGTAAATTTTCCATTCTTTAATTTACATTTTTTGGGTTAAAATTTTTCGTTTAAAATAACCTAAATAGTGAAATGTTTTTTGTTGCTTTAATTTAAAGCATTTTCATGAGAATTTACGAAAAATATCATCTCTTTTTGCAACCAAAATTATTAGAGCTTGACAAATTCTAAAAAAAAAAAACAATTAAATGGAAAAGTAATCGGATTTTGCTTAACATAGATTTACACATACAGGGCTCAAGTTCATTTTAGCTGCTTCCTTTTTTTTTTCTTAAAACTCTTAAAATTTTCTGATTCTGTAAAAAATTTTCAAACTGATTCCATATGTGTTGCAGAAATTTAGTTTGGATAGTTGTTGCCTTAGGTGTACTTGGTATTGCTACTAGTGCTTTGTATATTCCGAGCTTTCAAATATCTGCTGATATACTACGGTAATTTCATCTTTCTCCTCATGTTTGAACCCATTTTTCTTGTTTACCAATTCATCGATTCAATAAATTCCATTCAAAACTTTCATCAACATCATTGCACCTAACTGATTTGCTGAAAATAATTATCATTACAAAATAATTAAATAAAATGCTAATTGCAGAGAATATGGGTACGATGAATCACTACAAACGTATGGTTATATATCGGGTTTATTTCAGTCCGCCTATTCCTTTGGGTAAGTATGAAAAATTGGAATTGATGCAAGTTTTTCGGGTTATCCCAAGTTCATTTCAGATCATTCTTTGGTCCAACAATGGGTGGTTTAAGCGTCCAATGGATTGGCTTCCCGTGGACAACTACAATTATAGCTTTATCAAATATTGTTTCCGTTGGTTTTTTTCGCCCTAAAATTTTCTCCTATGCTATTAAATCATATTAAAAAAAAATTTGAAAGATATAAACATTGCGTAAAAGGTTCAAAATTTACCGTTGCAGATTGTTCCAATTTTATGTTTTTATGCTACATGCGGCAAGCTTGGTTTTTTAAATCGACAAAAATCTGATCACAATCAATAATTCGTGAAGAACACTTTGCTGAGTATTGGTCCTGGTGTGACATCCTCAACGTGAGGTGGGCAACACCGTCTAGTCACACCACTCAAACCTCTCCGTAACTGTAAGACACTCACCATGGAAAGGATACATAATGTATTTTAATAAAATTTTTACATTGTAAAATAAGATCAAGTCGCTCTCCTCTTATGTACAAGTTAATCACCTTTTCTTGAAAATTTTGATCAAAACTTTGTGGAAAAATGATATGCATTACAGTAAAAGATTAATGAGATATTGAATCATACTATTCTTAAAATTATAAATTATCCCAGAAAATTAATTAAAAGAAACAAGAAATTAATCGGACATTATACAAATGATGCAATAATATTAGACATGAAATCTTAAATTCGGAATAGGTTGACAAATCCCAGATTTTGACATCAGTAAGTAAAGCACTGGACTCGTGCTTTTGCAAGACATGAGAAATCAGCTGATTAAAATCATTAATCGATATCAAAATAAAATTTCATTCAATATTTAATTTTTTGCAGCCTTTTGACGCTTTTCCCAAAACATTACCATTCATTTAAATTTCTATTTGAAAAAAGTGTTGCGTGTATGTTTGGTGAAATTTGTTGCAATTAAATAAATTAAACTTGGATTTTTTTTGAAATCAAATGAGCTGTGTGCAAAATCAAATCACTGACTGTGTCAATTAAATTTTCATTACTTCGAGCGATAACGACTTGTCATTCCAATTTCTCCAGGCTTCTCTGATATTTTTTTTAAAAGAAATGGTCAGTATTGTTCGAAATCAAGTTTACCTTTATGTGCATGTTTTTTCTGCTTTCATCATTGATCGATTTCATTTACAATTTCACACTCTCATTTTCCTTAGTTCCGTTTTGTCATCTTGGAAAACAAAAAAAAAAAAGAAAAACTTTATAAATCTAATATATTCAAGTTAGATATATGGAAATGAGCAAGGTTAACCTTTTAATCTCCTTGAGACAGGTTGATCAGTGGTTCCCCAATAGTCTCGAGATTTTTTTTTTGAATTGTTGCCAAATGTAGAATCCTCAAACTCAAACATGGGTTAATTAAAAATTAAATCTTTCTTAAAATAAAATATAAACGCGATGCAAATCGAAAGTAATTAACCAAGTCATGTTAGCATCTAAAAAACAACGTAAAATATAGCTACGCAAACCAAACCCCCAAAGTACGAATTAAATAAATTTGAATTTTTCGAAGCCGCGCTTTTTTATAGCGCATGCATGTGTTTGACTTAACATTATGCACGTATTATAGCAACTGACTATGAGGATGATCGCTCACTTGCAACAGTCGTGTATGCTAGAGTAACCGACAACTGAAAGATTACGTGCAATCGCGCACTTACATTTAAGGTCAAGGACTGCATGATTTTTTTTGCGATGTGGTTGTAGGCAAGAGAATTTTTAAAAAAAATGTCGAATGGTTGAAATTTGAGGCAAATGATTTTGTTAGCTTAAGTTTCTAAACTGATTCTTCATTTTAATGTATAAATCATTTGATCCACATTTATTTAACTGCGAAACCATTTGTACTGCAATATTTGATGGAAACTTCCGGAGTTTCGTTCCCGCTACACCAGACAGATTTGGCTCTCTCGGCAGACTTGCCCACAAATACCATTATGTTGCATTCTTGTAAATTTGGAACAGAGAGAATTGCACTTTTCCCATCATTTTAAGGCGGTTAGTAATGCTTCAATATATCAGCTAATCTTTCCAAAAATTACTCGGAACAATCTGCACCACCCATTTTCCTGGTTGTTTTGAATGGATGATCAATGGCCTCTTTGTAACATCGTTCATGCTTTGCTACCAGGTCTGCTGAAATCATGTATGGTGCATCACCACCATATATCTATAAAACAGATTCTAAATAAAGTATGGAGTTAGAAAAATCAACAAAGTTGTTCACAATTAAAGTTCGAAGAAGACTGCCACAAACCAAAACTTGTCTGACACCAAAAAATGAAAAGGCTCACATTTTCCATTCTCTTCGCATAGTGCGTTTTGCAAGTTGAAACTGCTACCAAATTATTTGCTTCCGCAGTAGCCTTTAAATAAATAAGGTTATTCGTGCCTGACTTCGCTTTTGCCTGGATTTTGCAGATAATTCAAAAATTCTACTTTTCAAACTTGAGACTTCTTAAAAAGAAATTCAACTTTTTTTTCACTAGTTTTAAGCGGAAAATAACAAACCATCAACATTGATTTTGGTTCTGGCAAATCTTCGCTTTGAAATATTGTCATGTACCGGAAAACGCACAGGTAAATTTGAATTTCTAAACGATTACATGTTCTAAAAGACTAAATATATTGTCACGAGTGGTAAGTGAATCAGAGATCAAATGGAAGGCAAAGCGGAGTTAAGGCGAAGGTGAAAAATGTCACCTAGAATGTCTAATAGTGCTTTTGAACAATTCAGAAAATTCCAAATAGATCATATAAAATCATAGGTCGGGAATCACACGAAACATTTACAAAATACACATAGATTTCTGGAAATTTTTGAAGTGTATCAATGAATTGGATGATGATAATTCAATTGATCTACTACATTGGTCAATTCTGCGTTTCTACTACCGTTTCCGATATGCAATTTTTTTTAAAATGCAAATATTACCAGTAGAACAGCAAATATTCTCCTTTCCAAACCTTCATGGGACAATTTTACGATTGATCGAAATAAATCATTGAAATAGAAAAGTTGGAAATTACACCTAATCCACCTTCTCTTCTTCTTCATCCGGCTTTCTTCCAAATCGTCTTCTTTCCGCTGATCTCGACCATATTACATTCTTCCTTGATTCTTGTTTACTCTTAAATTTGACATTTCATATCATTTTATGGAATTCATATCAAAACGAGAAGAGAGTTAAATTTGATCGAGTTTACTCCCAATGAAAAATTACCAGAAAATATTTGAGCCGATTTATGGCGCAGTAGCATGATTCGCATGTCGAGAGATTAATACGATAGACATACAAGAGTTCAATCCCTAGATATTTTGTCACCGACGACAGACCTTTGCGACGGGTTGGTCGAGCAATGACAGTCGCATGAAGAATGATATGCAACAGTTTTCAAATATCTTAGGTTAACAATTTCCGAGAATGGCCGTATGAAAAAAAAAATTCTACGCAATAAAAATAGCTACCACCTGGACGAAATGGATAAAAAGTACAGCAGAAATCATTTAAGATAAGAAGATAAAGTGATCGCCTTCAGTCCAACGGCTAATAACAAGGGGAAAAATGGAACACAACAACTTGCATCTATGAAGCCGAATTCACGAAGATGATGATGCTCCACAGTAACGGACCCTGCAATCAAGCGGGCCAAATGACAAGGAAGAGAGAATTCCAGAAAATATTTGGAAAAAAAAAGAATTTGAATAAGTAATACTTTGTCTTTTTCAAAATTCTGCTCTTATCATTCCTTATCACTTCGTAACTATATTCAATTCTATTTTCCTAATTTTAGGTTGTACCTTTTTTGCAAACTTTTGGTTGTTTATTGTTCGCTCTTACCTGTAATCTAAAATTTCCCTTTTCATCTTAATCTTTCTTAAATGTGAATTAATTGCTAATCATCCTATCCTTTTTAGGTTATAATTAATTTCTTATCATCTTATCACATCTCCAATCATTTACCATTTATCATATACCATCTTGAGTTTTTTAAAATGATCAATTAATGGTCGTCAAAAATTTCGCTTGTCTGAATTGCCCTACTAGCAATATGATATTGCCTTACTGGTGGCATTGTCCTACAATATGAAATATTACCCTATTACCCTACTGGCAGTAACAACGCTTCATTAGGTCAAAGGTGAGGCAAAAAAACATACTATTGGAGAATTCTGAATGGGATATGTTGATCCAGAATCAAGCGAATGAACTGATTTCATTGATTTGCGCAAACGTATCAGTGAATTATTAGCATCAGCAGATATGCCAGCAATTCCGGAAGAACCACTCATAGCAAAAACCCAATGAACCACTAACATCAAGCATTTGCGTTTAACAAGAAGTCTGAAAAAGTTTCCAACCTTTTTTTATTCTTCAAGCTCAAACTGCAAAACAGAATAATTAGAATTATCCAACTTGGACATTATCTATTAGACGTAATCTCTAACATCTTCAGATTTTAGACATTATCTCTAACATCTTCAGATTTTAGACATTATCTCTAACACAGTACCGATCTAATGCTACAAACCCCGCCTTCTATACCAATATTCGTGCTATCACCCATTACGATAATGCAGACGTTTTCTGCACGTATTCTCTTTCTGACGTTTTCCGCACGTATTCTCTTTTATATTCATGCTTTAGTACACGCCCACTCATTCTCATATTCCCACATCTCTCTTTGCTATCCATTTAATTGGTTGATAATGTTTGGCGCATTTGTGGTGATTATCTGAGCGCGGTGGTGATTATCCGGGTGGATTGATTTAGCTGGCGAGGCGGTAAGTTGACAACCTCGGAAATGCATTATGGCGTGATAAACGAGTGAATAGAAAGTGATTTTTTTTTTTAGATAGCGAACGTGAGAAACTAGCGGTGCCTTAGTGTGGTCGCAAGCACACTCATTTTTTATGCGAAATGGTGATGGTAACGATACAGCTGTTATACTGATGAATACTCAAGGAGTTTTTGATAACCAGAGTACTGTGCAGGGCTGTGCTACAATTTTTGCGCTTTCAACAATGATTTCTTCCCTACAGGTACATGTGTTTCTTTTTTTTTCACATTATTGTCATTTGGAAGGAATTTATCACTCTATCTTTAAATGCTGGTTTGGATTTTCCATGCTCAAACTTTTTTTAACGCCGATTTACAATTTAAGTCAAAACATCCAAGAAAATGATTTGCAACATTTACAGCTGTTCACTGAATACGGCCCCGGCTAGCATTGGAAAACGTATCAGCTAAGCCATTTACAGGTAGTTAGTTATTCATCTATTTTTGATTTTATTGTTATCATTATTGAATTTTATGAATCAAAAAGTTAATCTACCGCGTAATTTTAGTCGTTGTTGTTTTTGGTACGTTACTGGAGTTTCCCCCCATATGAAGCAGAATATGACTGACTTCCAATGTGGTGAACGACTACTTGAACGTCGAAGTCCAGTTTTCGTGGACAAATAAATATCCTTGTTATCTCCCATTACGATAATACTGTCGTTTTTCCACATATTCTCTTTATATTCATGCTACTATAGCCCAAGATTCGGTAGAGAGTTCGTTTAGTACATTTAATGCATATTCACTCATTCTCATGTACTACCTGGGAATGTTTTGATCTTCAAACCCAAGATTGCTCTCGAGTCCTTCTCAGGTGGTACATTTAGTACATGCCCACTTATTTTTACATTCCCACATCTCAACTACATTAGCACCTCGAATAGCTAGCTCATTTTTATTGCCAGAAGATTGCCAAATTTTTGTAAATTATTTTCGAATTCTTCGCAAAAAAAATCGATAAAAATAAATAAACGACGAAATTGGATGCTATGATCTTAGCGCCGAAGAAAAAGCGCCTAGTTTTTTTTTCCTGTTTTCTAGTCAATCAAAAGTCTTTTGTAGCAACAAATGTATTTCCATTCATAAAATGGATGCTGAGAAGTCGAAAGATGTTACGCCTGGTGGTAAAAAGGTAGAAAATGTTATGTTCAATTTATGGTATGATTGGCTTATGGTATGTCTGTCTTTTATTTCCTTTCTCTTTTTTGATGATTTAATTATGATTAATATAACTTCATGCATTAGTAAATTTATTTCTTTTGTCTATCAACTAATTCTGATTAATTATAAATTTAAATACATCATGCATTATTTTTGGGTTCATTTCATTTCGATCAATTAATTTGATTCATTGGGACTTGAAATGTGCAGTGTCATAGTCACTTGTTTCTTCGGCCAATTAATCCCGAAATGTTTCTGTTTTGCTGTTAAATTTATCTATTTTTTCAGTTAATTATGTTTAAGAAAGTCTTCAAAAAGGAGTTTCAAATGCTACATGTATATCTTAAATTTATTTCATTTATCAATTCGCAGAATTGTAGTTAAATTAAAATGTTCATGAGAAACTCCTGAAATGTCCATTTTTCTCTTTTCTTCAATAATTTTAGTTTGCTGATAGTTTCTATAAATTGACTTTCGCTGTTTGATTTAACTTTCATACTAATTTCCTTTATAATCCTCTCAGGTTCAAAAAAATTTTTTTACAGTTCCATTCTTCACTAATTTCAAGAAATGAAATTCATTTCTTGAAATTAAGTGTAATGAAAAATTTTTAGCAAATACTTTTAAAATTTTGCAAAAAAAATTTTTTTTTATAGATTTAACATAAAAAATTTGATGCTAAATTTTTAATCATTAGAACAACTAATATATTTAATCAAAAAAAAGCGATCGATCCCGTTTTTTTTTCAGGTATTGGCTGTAAAACGATTATTACCACAAATCAAGAATGAACTGAATAATTTCACTTCAACCATTATAAACTATCCATATTTTTACTACGATCCCAATTCATTTTTCGATTTCGATACATTATTGAATGAAATACGATGTTTGGATTTGACATATCTGATGGAACAACGTCTACGGTTTACTCGCATCCGAGATGATATAGAATTATCGCAATTTGTCGGTAAACATCGACAGAAATGTCAATCATGTTTAGCAAATGATGATGAAGATTCCGAAGGTTCGAAAAAAAGAGGACAGGATCCGAAGCAAGAACCGGAAGGTAAAGATGTCAGTGGTAGTAAAACTAAAAAAAAAAATGCAGGAAAAATGACGGATTTTGAAAAAGATGTCAAGGAACCGGATGTTTCGAAAATATCAGAATCGGAAGAGCAGGGTCCTAGTACTTCCCAAACAATGAAGGATTCCGGAAAGAGTGTCAAAAAGCCGGACGTTCTGAAAGTACCGCCATCGGAAGAGAAAGAAAGACACACGAAGGATACCGGCGAAGAGCAAAGTTCGATCCTATTGCATACGGTTGGTTCGGAAAAAACTGATCAGGAAAGCAAAGAAAGCAAAACGAAACCATCGAAAAAGAAGAAAACAAAAAATTTGGATGTCCTGAAACGTTTTTGGTTTCGGCGTGACCCGAGTCCACCACCGAAAAATCAGTGGGAAGATTGTTTGGATGCAATACGTCAACGTGTTCGCAAAGAATTACGCACACTACTATTTCTTAACGCTGGTGCAGTAAGCATTATTTTCCAATTTTTTTTGCGTAACTGTCCAATTTTTTGTAAAAATTGCACTTATCTGCGTGTAATACATAAAATATAATTAATTTTTTACGTAAAACTGTTTTATTGGCAAGATATTAATGCTAGAAATAAGCCAAATTAAACAATTTAATTGAAGGCTCAAGTACAGGATTTGGTATGCTAAATGTTGAAAATTTTCTCCAAAACACATAAAACATATGAGGTGATGAAATGAAATCATCGACAACCTGCGCAATGCCTGCATAGTCATGGCCTAGCAAGCTTAAATGATGACAACAAAATTTTAAGGTCATAGGTTATGGTTAGCTTGACCTCTTCTCCTAGATGGATGATGGTCCTTGTAGGGCTAAGCGAGCTTCATCTGCTCGGGTTGGAGTGAGTTGTCCTTTTCCTAGGCTAACGTGTTTATCCTACCTGTGAACATACCTCTAACCACAGGTTAGACCTGTCTGGCATGAGAGATCCGTGTACGCCATCGCCAACACAGATGACAACTACGTTCGCGCCAAGCAAATGCTGAGGGCGGGAAATGTGGAGCCGACCCTTCACTATCCATCCATTGGGGGAGGGGGATATGACTATGTGAAAGATCAAGGAATGTGTATGTTTTTTTTCCGGTGTTATAAAATTGTTAAACATGAATGATTTTTCTATTTTAGCTTGAAAGAAGATTAAATAAGATGAAGAAATATGTAGCACTCTTAGATGAAGAAATGCAAAAAGGTTGGGATGAATTCATTGATCGTATTTGGAGTGAATATGAACTACTTCGGCAACCGAAAGAATATAATAACAATAAAGTTAGATCATTTATTCTGCCAAATCTCTGCAATTAAATTTCAAAAAGAGGAGATGCAATTGTTTACAAAATTTGCAGAATTATGAAGGAAAAAAGAAAAAAAAATTTTTTTTAAGTTATTGGAACGTTTGAAAAAAAATCCGGAATTATTGGAGGCGTTAGATAAAATGAAACCTGTAAAGAATACGCCACAGTTAATTATGGATGAATCAAATGAAATTGCTCGAAGGATTGAAAAGCAATTCTTCGAGATTATCCCGGGAATTCCTGGATTAACTACTTACAGAAATTTATTTCTTTGTGAAATGGCTAAAGATGATATAAAGTCAGTTGAAGTAACAGATGTCTAATTATTACATTTATCTTTCATTGTCACATTTTTTTTTGATTAGAGAACTAATCCGTTATTACAATTCCTAAAATTTCCTACAAAATGTTGCGGTTACTTTTGTTTAATTATCGTGAAGAGATTGGTTTAATTCCTGAAACTTGCAGTATCCCGTGTTCTATTTCTCTACGACAACTTATTATATGCCTAACAGCATGCTTGAAAACCAGCAATTCTGCTTAAGTCTCATTACTTCATCTTGTTTAACCAATTTATTGTTGATTCTTCAAAATGCTTCCAATACAATTTATTGATTTGGTGAAACAAACAGTTGCATTGTTTCATTTGTTTTGAATTGGAAATCTTTCTAATTATCAATGATTTCTTTTGTTGCGTTGTATTTTTTCATTATCACATTTCAAACTTTAAATCTTTGTCATGACAAATGAAATTTTCAACTAATTAAAATTCATTTTTTTTTATTAGATGGATTATAGATTTTATTTGAAATTGGTTCATTCCATCCATCTTGATCCATATTTTTCTAATTTTCTTATCCGTCATGACAACTGACAATGATATTACCAGTGTTACTAAGCACATTGTAACAATCATTTTTATATATATTGTAATTTCGTATCAAAAATATTTCTCTTGTTCAATTTCTAAAATATTTGCTGCTTTGAAATACAGCATGCAGTACGATACAGTATGCAGTTACAGTATGATTTGTCGATTTGATTTTTGTTTGCATACATCTGTTCAGACATTTTTACAATTTCAAATTGTAATTTTTCATTACGAATAAAAATTAGTTCCGTAGTATGTGTCGTTAAGTTTTTTCCAAGTTCCACATGCTTTTTCAATTACCATATCTGTACTACGTATTTTCATCAACATACTTATTTAATGGTTGAATGATAAGATTCTTTTCGGGATATTTGTATAGATTCTAATTTTTGCAATTAAAAAATTGATTTTAGAACATTATGGAAAAGTGAGTGCTGGACGAGCCCGATGTGGTAGCATGTTTATGCTTAGAACGTCCACGGTGTCGAGATGACCCAGGAACGTCATTGTTAATGTTGACGTTGCTCGGCCTTCTCAACGCCGTAGAACAAATACTGTTGGACCATCAAGTGAACTCTTCTTAAAGCCTGGGCCTTTAATATGCTTGGTTGCTGAAACTGTAGTTTCCATTCCACTAGTCCTTGGAAACATCAAATTCCAATCCGGTGAATTCCTCACTACACCCGAAGTAGCCTCAATTGTCGTTCAATCGCATCTATCGTTATGTTTGGACGATATTTCAACAGATGAACCATCCATCATCCACTGCTGAGGTTAACGATGAGGAAGAAATGGAAAAATCCCACGTTATCGAACTTTGGAAGCTTATTACGATGCATAATGACGGCAAGATCTGCTAATGCAGAAGTTGAGATTGGAACAAAATGCTGAAGAAGAGGCTAAAAAATATTTAGTACAGAACTTGTAATTATCACCAGGTTGTTATCAAAAATTTTCAAAATATCCCAATTTACCCAAATGATACGAGCAAAGCAAAAAAAAAAAAATGAGGATGTGGAAACGTGGTAAAGAATGGTATCATTGAAACAGACAAATATTCTCTCGACGAATTATTTAAATTAGATCTTTACATTTTTTTTTTCGAAGATATTTAAAAACCTAAATTTTTGAGGAATTAATTTTTTTCAAACTGTTACTGCAGTAATAAAATTTGCTTGGAAAGATGCTATTAAGTAACCATTCTTGATTTTGATTTTATCATTTGTTATTAAATACTTCCTGGTTCATTAATTATAGCGATAAATGCTGCTAGTTAGAAAGAGTTTGAAGTTGGATTATAGATCTGTAATGATTTCAAAGTAAATTAATTACCTTCGAAATTTGTTTTATTACAGCAAGATCCTCGAGTAATGCGGAACCGGCACGTTTACCGTGCTTTGAACTTGCAGATCATGGGAAAATTGGTGTGTTGGAGAAATACTACGTTGAAATAATTGATGGAACAAGAGATAGTGAACTTATTTGGAGTTCAACTGCACTGGTAAACTTCTGTGGCATCAATTTTCGCAGTAAAGCTATAAAAGTAAGGCTAATAAGGTTAAATTAAGAAAGCCAATAAAACTAACACCTGTGATCTTATCAGATGTTGCGGTAAAGCTACTAAAATAACGCGAATAAGGTCACATGAGCAAAGACAATGAAACATCTTTGATGATATCATCAAACATTACAGTGAACAATTAAGCAAGTTATGGCTACGTTAATTAGGCTAGCTAAACTAACCAATGCATCCTAATATCTGTGACTAATTAATCCAATTTGGTTTTGAGAATTGTTTCAATTACAAGCATTAGTTCTCATTTGCTGAGGTAGATGTGAGGGAATAATAGGCTTGGAACAGCTTGGAAAGTTTAATCCAGCACTGCAAGAGGCAACCGATGTCTATTGTGAAAAAGCTTCTAACGAGGTTTGCTGAATTTATGATACCCCTGTTCGTCTCACTAATACATGGTTTTCAATGGTGGCATTATCAAATATTTCACTAACCTTAACAATGATTACGGTAAATTGTCTTTCAATGCTTAAAACTTTTCTTTGATCTCTGTGAACTTCGTTATTTTGCAACCTATTGTTAAGTAACTAATAACTGAAACTATTGCCTTTTATTTCTAAAAGGTTAGAAAATAACAACAAAGCGTTTTTTCCTTAATTTTTAGAAATAAAATTGTATGGGATAAAAATTGAGATTCGAGATTTCTATGATTATTCGGTTGATCGTATTGGAAAATTTCATTATCGTATAAGGTATGGTGGTAAAAATGAATTTTATCATGTGTCTTACAAAATTTGGTTTTAAGTCAAACACCACCATCGGTCCAATTTGTAGGAGTAGCAACAAAATCTGAATAAAGAATAGACTATTTAAATTCAAACAAAATTGTATTTTTTCAAAATGAGAATTTTCAGCCATTAATAAGCTTCACAATTTTCGCATTGAAATTTGATTTAAAAATTCTAAACTTTTTCGTCAGAATGTTTGAGGAATGGAAAATTTTTATTTCAACAATAATTGTATGAAAAATAATTGGTTTAATTACCCAAGTTTGAGATATGTTATCACCGACGACAGACCTTTGCGACGGGGCGGTCGGGCAACGATAGTCGCAAGAAGAATGAGA
>JABVXS010001425.1:0-14947 GCA_013365335.1 Madathamugadia hiepei | reverse complement strand
CCTGATGAGATTCTTCATGTCTTGGGGACTTGTTGCTATCAGTGTGGTGTCATCAGCGTATCTTAGGTTGTTGATACTACAGGGTTACCTACCGATTAATGTAAATTTTATTTGACCTATTTCAATCACTACATTTCCGTCATTTTTACAATTAACTCATCTTCCCTTTCTTTGAGAACAAAAGAAAAAGGGAGGAATAGAGAGGTCGGAAGAAGAAATACGAAAAACTTTTTATCGTAATTTAGAGGCCATTTTTTTCGCTTCTCATTTGATTTTAAATTTTCCGAAAAAAAGGTACGAAGCGTAAAAGGGTAGAAAGAAAAGTAAAAAGAGAGAAGTAGAGAGGGAGGCAAACTCAATTTAAAAAAATTTTTTTCCGCACATTTAAGAATATAAATCTCAATACACAACTCTCTGATACATTTTATCAACGAACTCTTCTTTTTCCTTTCCATCTTTCTTCATGATATCTACTCGTCTCTCTTTTTTGCAGTATCTGCTTCACTATTCTCCATATTACCCATTGCTCTTTATTATTCAAAATACGAAATTTTCGAAAACTTGAAACCATGAAAGTTTGCACCTGTAGCAGCTCCATATTTCTTTGTCGAAATTTTCCCATCATTCATCATGGTTTTTCGTATGCTTAGTTGCATAGCAACTGCACTGGCCATTCACACTTTTGACCGCAATAACCTCAACCGTCATGCATCCTCAAATAGCCGTGTGGTGTTTCCCACTCCTTCACCTTTCTCCCTCTTTCTCTAATCTTTGAACTTCCTCTCTTTCTATCTTTCAAAGATTTCCATTTGATTCAAAACCTTTGTTGTTGCTTTGTTGACGGTTTCTCAGGTTGTAAATTTGACATGGACCGTAGCGTCCATCACCCGTATCTTTCATCTCACCTCTCTCTTCCTTTCTCCTTTTCGCTTTCTCTTTTATCCAGTGCCTCCATTGGTTACATGTGCCCTGTCATCCACGCATGTTATGAGAATATATTTGCCTTTCATTATCCAGTGGTACCACATCATCCGGTCCAGCTCATCTTCGATTTCGTTTCCAAGTCATCGTTACCTTTACTCTGTAGCTCTAACCTCCGTCCTTCCCCTTCACCATTATACCTGTTAGAAAATCTTTTAAAATTTAAATGTTACATATTTCCCAACGAACCTTTTAAGGGTTCAATTTTTTAATTTAAATTTCATCCGTTTTTTTTCACTCGTCAGTACCTACATCCCCATCTCCTTGCGGCATTTCTTTCATCTTTTCAGAATGTTTCAATAAAATTTTCCATCTGTAATTTGACAGAGATTTATGATCAAACAGATGTTTAGCTTACATAAAATTTTTCAACAATTTAATTTTTTTCTCTATTTATATTAAATTATATGATCAATTAAAGGGAGTATTTTCAAAGTAAAAAAGGAAAGATTTAAATTTCAAATAATTCAGCATAAAATAATTTCAAAATTTCGTTCAACATTTTATTTAATTGAAAATGTTTATTTCTCTTTTTACTAATATAAAAGCTAAAGCACAACCTCAGTGTGGCTGTAATGCATGTCTTTTTCATTCCATGTTTTTTCATTGCTTGTTTTAGAATTTTAATTTTTTTTTAAAGTTTATTGAAACTTAATCAGTTCCAGTGAGTAATTTGAGTGTGAGTAATCTGCTTTTTCTGCAATAGACTTTTCGCAAAATTGTGATTCATTTTGCATGAAAGTACCATTGAATTAGTTCAAATTATACTTTTCAATTCTCATCCCACAAAGGTCATTCAAACCCTAAAGGTTATTGAAACTTAATCAATTCCAGTTCATTCATACAGGTTGTTTACGATTTAATTTCTGCTCGAAAAAGGAAATAAATTATTAGAAATACTTTGTTCGAATTTCCATAATAAGTGATGTTTCATCGTTTTCAAAATTGCTTTCTTATTGTTTGGAATCGGAAAATTTTGAAGGAAATTTATAATTAATGTCTTTGATGCATTTTCATTCATTCAAAACACTTCGCTTCATTTATTTTCAAAACACCTTCTGCACTGTAATGATACTCCTGGGGAGAGCAATTGTGATAATAACCACCCGGGAAATCTCAGTGGTAGCAGTGAAACACTACTGTGTTTTCATCGTACTCCATTCAGAAGTCATTGGAAAATGTGAAGTATTTGTAATAATTTTAAATAAATTCCAACTATTTTTAATTCCTTAATTTAAAAAATTGTGCAAATTCCGCCTTTTGTATGTTTTGCTACGAAAAACGTTTATTTAGTTGATGATCCTTTGCCATAGCTAATAAATCACTAATTAAGTATTCAATTAGTGCTAATTTCCTTGTTTGTATACTGAAAAATTGTTGAATTTTACCAGTTTGACGGGTTACATCCTAAGAAAAGGTGGCATTGAAGTTGAAAGAAATAAATTTAAATCAGGTGGGAAATTAATTCTAACAAATAGGTGCATGGTAACTTTCTAAGAATACTGTAGTCGTCACATGCAATGAACAGCCCAGGGCTTGACCTAATGATTTGCTTTTGAATATGAACCAACCCTTAAATTATTACAGCCTTTGACTTCATTCGCAGAGTGATCAGTGGTCATTCATTGATGGCAGTTCCAAATGATAGTATTGGCGGATGATCTGCCCTGTTTTAAAAAACCACATCAAAATGTTTTCATTGAGATATGTTGGACGGAATCAATTAAATCATTAACAATTTGGCATTGATCAAATTTTTTTTCAATTAATTTTTGGATTAAATTGTGATCGCTCAATTTTTGCAGCCAATGTATTTTTTTTAAAGTTTGTAATTCATTCTAATAACTATTTCATCGAACTTTTCTGTTTGCTAAAAACGTTTACTGTTCATCCTTTTGAGTGATCGGAAAAACTGTTTAATTTTCTTGTAAATATTCAATTTCAACATTTTTCAACGTTGCACGGATGTCGCTGTCATTCTCTTTCACTCATTTATTTTCAGTTATCCGTGTTTTTCTTGGATTTTAATGTAGTGACTAAATTTCTTTACGTTTTTTCTCATTCAAATGAATCAAGGCATTTATTGAAATTAACAAAAACAAAATTAATAAATTTCCCTTACTTTTTCTTAATTATTGATAAGAGCTTATCATTTATCAGTTTCTTCCATATCTTGCTTTCTCTGGTTATTTTTCCCGATGTTTTTCATGAGTAATTTGAAATTCATTGCTTCATCATTTTTTTATTTTTTTTCACTTTTTTTAAATTTAGTTTCCAGTAATTTTTGATTATATTTCAACTACTTATTCCACATAAATTTTATTTAAAAAATAGCTAATTTTTCATTTTTCAATGAAAACAAATAATCGTTTCAGAATTATGCAGTGAAAAAAGCTTTCCAAGATATGTTGAAAAAATAGTTGTTGTGGAAATTTTAATTTGAAACTTGCTTAGTTAACATCTTGTGATTAGACTTTATTTGAGATTTATTAATGCACTCTATGTACTGTCATCATTTCTTCCGGTTCACCTGTCTCTCAAATTTGTTTTATTTGGTATTTATTAAATACAGGTAAGAGAGGTATGTGGTCGTGAGCATATGTACAAATTGTCTGTTGTTACGACTGTCGATCGATATCGATACAATCACTGATTGATCAGTAAGATTCATTAACTGTTGACCACAGATCGACTCATCTGTGGCAGTTTGTCATCAGCGTCTCCAACAATATCCTTATAAAACTATTCTTCTGTTTCATTTATGACAATGATTTTTTTTTTAAAACAAAAGTGAAAAGATTATGAAATTCAAACTTATAAATTTTACTAATTTAATTAAAATTAATGCCAACGAATTTGCTTATATTAGATTCATATCTGAATTTGATTTAAAACTGTTTATTAATAATTATCGTTGTTTTTATTAATTTGTCACCAATTAATTCCAAAAGCCATTAGCTTGAACTTGTAAACAAATATATAATTTCAAATGAGATAAATATTGTTAATGACAAATTCATGAATATTTTAGAAGGTAAATTAAAGATTTAAAGTGACATAAATTCTTCGTGGACTTTTTATTAATAATTATTACTATAATTTTCAGTAATTATTTTTCAGCTTCACATAAATTGAAACTAACTATATTAAATTCGTATTGTAATTGTCAAATTCATAAGTGAGTATTTGAAACCTGAAATTGGAAATAATTAATGCGGAATGAAATGAAAAAGCTGTATTTGATGAGTGGGTTGACGTAGCAGTATGGCTCTTCCATTGCAATATATGAAAAGGATGGGATTGGTGGAGAGCATCGATCCATCAAAAGTGCAAACTACTCAATTTGAAAAAAATTGTTACACCTGAAAATGAATTTGTATCGCAGAATGAGCTATCCACTGAGATAGGCACGTTGAAATGTCTTCGAATCTAGCATTGCTTTCCTCTTTACCTCACATCACTTTGTATCAATTATCAAATTTAAATTTTAGGAAGTGAAAGTTGCTTTTTGCTCATCAATTTCTGTAATGGATTTTTTAATTTTTTTGTAGCTAACAGCTGCGCTTATCATCCAATTGCAATAATTAGCTTAATTAGGACCGTAAAATTAGCGATCTTTCTGATAAGAATAATATGCTGAATTTTTATCCCAAATGTAAATTGAAAATTTTAATTTTCAGGTTAAAATGTTTTTCTTGAAAGCGAATTGCTTTATCGAACTCCTGGAAAATGAGGATTTGAAATTATTTTTTGCTTAGCTAATTTCGTTCTTTTTTTTGATAGATCTTTAATCTTTAAACCCATGTTCCTTGTTCGGTCGATTTCTCAACGAGTTTCCTCGTGTCGACCCTTTTCCTCAACTCCTTTGCCAGTTTGCTCGGAAAGAAGTTGTGTTTTTTAACCATTGTCTTAAGTCACTAGCTGGTTAGACGAACCGTGACTCGCTTCGTCTCTCCGCTTTCACCTTGCCCAAGGGATCCCTTGAAGAGCACTCTGGTGAGTACTGGTCCTGATGTGACATCCTCAACGTGAGATGGGCAACACTGTCTAGTCACACCACTCAAAGCTCTCTGCCACTGTAAGGCTCTCACCATGGAAAAGACATTTTTTTTTTCTTACTACCTTAAAACAAAACGAAAAAAGTAAACAATTAAATGAAATTTTAAAACTACTTCATAATTTTAGCTGCTGTTAATTCTATTTATTTATTTTTATGAATTTAAAACTTCGAAGTTTTCATTTCAGTCATTTAATTACCAATCAAAAGATTTGCGAAAGTTCTTGTTAAATATTTCAAAAAGTAATAGCTTTTTCTTACCAAGACTGATGCAAGTAAAAATGAACAAAAAAAAAAACTTTGCAGTAGGTAGGAAAGAAATAAAAATTCAACTTTTAAAGTTTTTAACTTGATGAAAAAGAAAGTTTGAGATAATAAATATAAAATACTAACAGGGGAGAAGAGAAAAAGACGAGTGAATTTTTGATTACAATCAATAAAGTTTACTGCCATTTTTTAAAATGTTTTGTCGTTTGTAAATTCTTTTTCTTTTCGCAAAAGTTTTAATTCCCTTTATTTTCAGAAGACAATAAAACCTTTGGCATTTTAAGTAAAAAATGAAATAGCAGAAAGGAATAGAAATTTCAAATTTTAGATTTAGTTTCGATTTTGCTTCCGTTTTTCGTAATTTTAATTATGCTTTTATCTATGCTTCGCAGATTTGGCATCAAATTAAATCCAACATCTTAAAAATTTTTTGTAAATACTTGAATTTCGTAGAAAAAAAGAATTTATTTGGATATTAATTTTTTAATAGATAGAAAAAATTGACTAAATCATAATTTATAAAATTCATTCCATTTTTAGTTTCTTCTAATGAAATACGATTTTAAAAAATTTTCAGTTGTTTGCACTGACCGAAAAATGACCGGCTTGTCTGCTAATTCCAAAATTTCAGAATTACAATTTTGTATTTAGAAATTTAAAATACATTTAATGATGTGGTCAAATAATTGCACCGAATAATTCAAGAACGATGGGATAGTGCTCTTCATAGAGACTGTTCAAAATTATGAATTAATTTTTGAAGTCATTTAATACAAATTCTTATTTCTAATAATGATAGAGTTTATACTGAAAATCGTAATGGTAACGATGGCAATCATCTCGCAATTCAGGACAACCACCCACCTTTATGCTTTTGTGAAGATTTGAATGAATTACCGGCACGATGTATAACGCAAATGTTATAAACTATACAATTTTTTATTGACTATTAGAAATATTGTTATGGTTTGGTTTCGCTGTCAGAAGCTGAAGGATTTGAGCAACTTTTTGAAAAACCACTGCGTCTGCTCAGGAATTTTTGAGTGAGGTACAGCGTTCATGCTTGTTCGGCTGCAGGTTTTGTTAGAGTGCCCTTCTTCCACAAGGATGGGGCTAATCGAATTCCATTTGATCGGGGTGGAAATAAGATCTGTTCTTCTTTAAGGGTAATTTCCTGAAAGCTAATGGGTCCATTTTGCTTGTGGAAAAGCCTTACCTGAATTGCTTCAGGTGAGACCTCGGGCTTAGGAGACCCTGCCGATTCATAAGCCACCACCTGCATAGCTCAGAACCTCACGAGGGTACGCAAGGATTCCTACGATGAAGGAATTATCCGTAAAACAAATAAACGGAGTGAAACTAAGTTTCAGATTGGTTGCAACCCTCTGTTAATCGTAAAATTGATTATCACTCTTATTTAATACTATAATTATTGCTAATCCGTTCACATGAAAAATTTGTTGAAAGTTGCAAAAATTGAAAAAAATTAAACTTTATTTTAAAAAAATTGAAATATCAAAACATTTTTTTTCTTTCTTCTAACAATATAATTAAATTTCCTTTATCACATGACAATCGAAATTGATAACATTTTAAAACATTTACAGTTCTTTTCATAAATTATTTAAAAATAGATTTTTCTCTTTCTCAGTGAATTCATTTCATATTAATTGGTACTTTGATTGTATTTCATTTTCATTTCAAGGTTTTAATTTATATGATGACGAATTCTAAATTTTGTTTGTATGCAAAATTTTCGATGTGCAATATGCAGAACAAAGTTTCAACTTATCGTTTAGTACTTGGTATGCATAAATGTTGGGATTAGAGATTAACGACGTTACTGAAATTGCAAATATTCATTAAGTTGAAGTGGAAGTTTTCTTCAAAAATGGATCAAAAAATGTTCTCAGTTTGTTACCCAACTGGAAATGATGTTTGTTTTATCACCGTAAAAGTTCATAATCTGCTACGTACACTCAATGAGAGTACTCCTGTGATCCGCTTTACCTGTCACTTCCGTGAAAGTTCATAATCTGCTACGTACCCTCAATGAGAGTACTCCTGTGATCCGCTTTACCTGTCACTTCCGTAAAAGTTCATAATCTGCTACGTACCCTCAATGAGAGTACTCCTGTGATCCGCTTTACCTGTAATTTTCGTGTATAAGAACACTCGAAAAGATCTTTCTTCTTTTTCTTCCATGAAAATCATAAAAATTTTGTAAATTAGTTTTCTCTATCCATTTTTATTTGAATATTTCAGATCTCGAATCTTTTCTTATTCCTATAGAATAAGAAAATTCAAAAAAGCTCAAAAAATTTTTTAATATTTTCTATCGTTTGTTCACCTTCTCCTTTTACCGTTTCATTCCTTTTTACAGCGTTATGAAAGTTCTACGTGCACATTGCTGATCCGTTTAAGTGCACGGATATGCAGTTGTCGTGTATCCGGTTATCCAGCACAATATCTATGTTGTCGTCTTACAGGAAGTGAATCTTCCTTCGATGTTATGCCACGTGGGAAACCCTTTCACGTAAAAATCCTGAGCATTCCAACGTGTCCCATCCACATCGTATCATCTATTGCGACCTTGTTGAGATAAATTATAATTTCACTTTTGAGAATCAATCTTTTTTATTAATCCTCAATTTTAAACAGTCGCGAAATTCGAATTAAAGTGGTGATATATTTGAAAATTCATAACAAGGGTGTCATATATTTTTGCATGTATTTCGGAATTTTGATTCAATTCATTCATTTAAATTATTTGCTCATTTTACACATTTACTTATTTATCTTCAACTGTTCGTTTAATTAATTGACAAAAAGAGGAGCAAAGCAAAATTTTTCTTTCTTGGAGAAAATATGAAATTGTGAAAAAATTTTTATGAAATTTATTCTACTTGCTGACATTTTCTCAACGGATGGGTTCCATAAAAATATTTGGACAACTATCGATCGTGGTTCTGCACCAACAAACGCAAAGGACTAAATTTATGGGGAAAATTTGGTCAGCTTAGTATTCTTGATCTCTTTTTCCACTGAATTGGACAGCCCTTTATGATATTTTTTCTGGCAGAAATGAACCAATGGAAATGAGCAATATTTGAAATGCATAGAGGATCCGCACTTTTGTCTTTAATTCCTTTTATTTGAAATTTTTCAGCAGTTGCTTTAATTTCATATGGCACTTTCCACCATTTCAAAGTTTATTTACTTAAAGTAAACAATAATCTCATTGCAATAAATGATTTTGAATCTTGATATTTAAATACATTTTTTGGTTAAGAAATGAGAAATGTAATAATTGGATCAAGAAAGTTATCATCCGACTAATTGTACTTAGGTCATAGGTCATTACATTACCAGGCACTTTTCCCAGACTCTTCTTGACATTTTGCTGGATTTATATTACTGTGTTAATTTTTGGCTTTTTTTTCTTTTTGATTTTGCATACATCACAACTTGATTATAAAATTTGTTGTTGATTATGTGGGAACTAAATCGGAATGAAAGGTGAACAGGAAATGGGGTGCAGAACAGTTGCACTTTATCAATCATTTCTGGATTCATTCATATTCGAATTTCTGATTCCTCCTATTCTCAATGCTCACCTTTGCAGTATACGACGTACGGCGATGTATCGCACTGAGAATTCATTAGAAATATGGATTCTTGAAGCCAAGGGTATTTCGGTTAAACGGAAGTACTACTGTGAGATATGTCTCGACAAGACCTTGTACGCCCGAACATCCGCTAAACCACGCGGTGATATTTGTTTTTGGGGCGAACACTTCTACTTCAGGTTTATTTCCCAAGTGTTATTTCCAATATTTGAAAAACAGATTTCTCTTAGAGTAATTAATAGTTTCCGATTATTATTTCATTTCTCTCACATACCTGCTACAAGTCGCAATTTACAATTTAATTATTTTTCCATTATTTGGGTAAATACACAGTAATCCCTCAAGTAGTTCTTTCAAATTTTTGAATTGAAAAGAATAATAAAAAGAATTATTTCTTCTCGTTTAATTCTTGAAAAATTACGGGTGCAGTAGCGATGATATATTTAATTTCATGTTATTTTTTGATAAATTTCTGCAATTTTCAAAATTTCAGTCCAATTCCAAAACTGGAAAACGTTTGCATCAATTTATACCGTGAAGCGGATGCAAAGAAAAAGAAAGATCGTTCGACACTGATTGGTTATGTTCAGATTAAAATTGATCAACTCACTACCCGACACCCCGTGGAACGATGGTTTGTTTATTTCTCTCTCTCTCTCTCTCTCTCTTTCTCTCTTCCCTCATCATATCAGGTATGCTAAGCTAATATTGACTACAATGTTCTTCAGGTATTTTTTCAGCGATATATAGAAAAGCTTCAGAACAAAGTATACCTTGCAAGAAATGTCGGAAACTTTTAGCATTTTGAAAAGTTTATTCATCGAATTTCATTTTAATAAAATTATCCTAATGATGATTTTAAAACTTATTCATTAAAAATTTGTTTAAATCAAAATTTTTGGATTTTTTCATTATTTTCCTACCATAAAAGTTTAATCAAAATATTAAACTTTTTGTGAATGAAAATTCGTAAATTTTTAATTATCAAATGTTTCCATTTTCTTTTGCATTAAATTACTTTAAATCCGAGATCGAATAAATGAAATAATTGTTTTCTTTATTCTACAATTTGAAATTATCATAAGTTTTCCTATTTTCATCCTTTAGTCAATAACGTTTTTCCCATTTCATCAATTGGTTCAATTGAACTTGTTGAAGTGTGACAGTTAGTTTTTGTTGAAAGTGTTGCACGTGAGTGCTTTTGAATTCACATCAATTCAAACAAATTAGTTTTTACAAATGATCCATTTTTGAAAATTCTCTTTATTATAAATAATTAATCACTTGAAGTATCATTCAATTGCTAAACCCACATTATAGATAATAATTTAATTTCCGGTTTTTCGTCTCTCGTAGAGTAACTACAAATTTTATTACTTGGTTGTAATTATGATTTCAAAATTTACGGTATTTGAAAATTTTTAATTCATTTTCCTCAATAATTGAGCATTTTAAACCAGATAAGTAAATTTCCATTGGTTGCATTTGACAAATTAGATTTAATATAAAGGTCAAATAGCCGATGGCGACAATCTAACACCTTGTCATATTGATATGATTGATCATCATCGTGTGAGGTGAGGTGACAGATATGTTCATAATGCTCCGGTAGAAGTGCTAGGTACCAGGTGGTAAAAAAAACTTTCATTTAATTACACTGGTAAACCTTTGGCCGGGATGAATCGTGACTGTCATCATCGTTGAACTCGGCATCAATCAGCAAATGGTAGTTCAAGGTCGACCACATTCAACACCTAATATTCAATACAATCCTTTAAATTCTATCGACTCTTTTCCATTTTCTAATCTCATGTCAAAACTTTTTTCTATTTAAAGCATTCAAAAACAAACTTCGACCCTTTAACAAATTTAAAATACTCTTCGAATGCCTATTTCTCTGCCCTTATCTGTGATTGATTTTTTTCTTTAATTTAATTTATTTGCTTACTATTCTGTCTAATTAGTTATACATTGTCATCATTTGTTTGCTCACTATTACTCAGTTTTTCTTCCACTCTTATTCATCTATTTCCATATAATTAACTTTGTCTTTAGGTGTCAATTTCGTTTTGCTTTTGTTTTCATTTATTTATCTTTGAAATTGGTTAATTTCTTTCATCTACCGTAAATTACATATCATTGCAAAATTTTAATTGATAATTAGCAGATTCATTATTTGTATTAATGTTCGCTAATTAATGAAGTTACACGGATATAAGAAAAAGGGTGACTTGCAAGGCGCTCGTTCGCGTCATACTTGGCATAATTGTCATACCCGGATGGCATTTTTTTTCTGAATAAAACTTCAGTCATAATTGCTTCAATTGGAAAGAAGGATATGTGATGAACAAAGGTGGAGTGAACCAGTTCTCACGTTTCTTTCATAGTTTTTTCGAAATTTCAAAGCGCATATCATGATTAAGACGTGCTTACGAAACATATTAAAGTCGATTTTTCAGATTTTTCAATGAGAAATTGTTTGAATTCAAATATCAAAAACTTTTTAATCTGAAAATTCTGAATTTTCATTGTTGCGTCTTTCGCTCTTTTTAAGAAAGTAAAACAAATCTTATGAAACAGTACAACAGTCCTTGCAATTCCCAGTGTGAACAACTGTGTTTATGAGTTATCATTTAATTCGTATCAAAATTTTGATTCCATTTACATATCGTGTAAAAAGTTGGTTAGCTAATTGTATTGACTAAAGTATTGAAATTCAGTCCTGCGGAAATGATAATGTTGAAAAGTGAAATGTCAAAGGATTATGTCACCCATTCGTCATCGTCGTTATGGTTGAATTTCATTCGACCTTTCTGTAATATTAAATTAGACAGAAATTGCTTCAAATTACGAAGCATTTTTGGAACATATTATCGGTCAGCTTCATTGATTTTGCATGCACTTTTCCTCATTTAAGCAATCAAATTAATTAATTAATTAATCAATCAATTTTCAATGTGAACTAGACTTTTGACAGTTTTTTCATATTTTATTCTTTTTTTTTAAAAATAATTAGAGGACAATGTGGATAATTAATATTATTATCCGTCTAGTATTCAGTGGAAACACATTAAATTTCTTAACCATGTTAACTACATAAATTAATTTTCTTTTTTTAAATATATAGATATTTTAATAAAGGTTTCGCCGAATCATCAAAACTGAATTTTACCTTTTCTTAAGCTCTGAGTATTCTTGAATTAAAGTATTTCTGGCAGCAAATACTTTTTTAATTTATTTTTGGTGGAAAAAAATGAGAAGAAAAGAGGAGATAACAAGAAATTTTGCAGGTACGCTGTGACGGCTACGTCGGATGGTTCTAAGCTATCGAATGCCATCAAAGACAAAGGTAACGGTGAGGTGGCTGCGGTGCGCATTAAGACCCGTTATCAGTCAGTGCAAATTTTGCCTATGCAAGCATACAGTGACCTATTAACTTTCATCAAGTAAGTTATTTTTCTCTCCTTAAGAAATTGAATAGCTGCAATTAATCAAGTGGAGATAATTATGGGTTTGCATGTAGTTCTTTTGTTTCATTTTCATCCGTTTAAAATTATTTCCTCAATTTGTAAACAATCTACATATAAATTCATGAATTTAATTAATTCAAGATTTAAATTAATGAAAATAGATTAATCTGAGGAGAAAAAAAGTGAAATGGAAAGGAAATGAAGAATGGATTAATAAATGGATTACTCTAAAATGCCTTTCCTCATTCATCTCCAATATGACTTGCCAAAACTGCTTCAATATTAAGCTGAAAATTTTGTGAACTTTTTTATCGTTTAAATAATTTGTACAATTTGAGCAGTTTTTTGTGATTTTAGATCACAAGTATGTCATTACTTTTACCTTAATTACAACAATGAGTTGAATTGCAGGTAATTCAGTTAATGTTCTGTATTTTTCAGACAAAATTACTTACCGTTATGTCGTGTGTTGGAGCCAACGTTGGGGGTAAAAGCAAAGGAAGACTTGGCTACCGTACTTATACGAATTATGCACAGATCAAATATGGCCAAACATTTCCTGTGTGATTTAATTATGTCTGAAGTGGATGTACTTGGTTTGCTTTTCATATTTTCTGTAATTTTTTCAATTTATTAGATACAAAATTCAATTTTTGTTTTAATTTCAACTTTATTTTTTAATTTTGTACTATTTTTCAATCAATTTTTTAAGTGTAAAATTTTTTGGAATTTTTCAATGTACTTTTTCAAGTAGATGTTATCGGCAGTTTAGTGTGTACTAAAATAAATATTTATATGCAAGGTCTTTTTCCACGTTTTCATTTTATATTTAAACTGCAATTTTTAATTATAAATATGTTCTTCCAAGCAATTGATTTGCAGATAACGAACATTTAATGTTTCGAGGTAATTCGTTAGCGACAAAGGCAATGGAAGCTTATATGAAATTAGTTGCAGATGAATATCTCCAAGTAAGCTTCTTGCTTTCTCTAAATTTTATTTGACGTTTACCTAATTAATTAATTGCACCCTAATGAAATAATTAGGGTGCAATTAATGAGTAGTTAACATTCAGACAGTGTTCCATCAGCATCTGCAGATCCATTTACATATAAAAAAATATATTAATTAAAAATTAATTGTCATGAAGTATATGCAGAAAACAATTTGTATGGATAGCATCAAATAAATACATGAATTACTTAATAAAATATGATATTGAATTTAAAATAATATGTGAAATTAAGTAATTAAGTACGGTATGAGTAAACATTTGTCATCAAGTGAGGTGCCATGAAAGCATGGTACTGATCAGTTCAGTGTGACAGATTTTAGAACACACTTGGTGAATTTGTCAAAGCAATGTATCAATGGGACAAAGACTGTGAGGTAGATCCGTTGAAAATGGCAAATGTTAGTGTTATGGCATTGGAGAGAAATCGATATCAATTAGTGACGAATGTTAAAACTGCATGGTCTAAAATATTGGCAAGGTTGGCAATCATTTCGTGGTTTCTATATTTTCTTAATATTTGACTTAGATTTTTTGAATCTCCAATATTAGAGAATTTTCGCACACTTAATTAAGCAGAGGATTCCGTTAAGCAAAGGAGAAGTTTTTATTTCTATGGAACGGGTTATGAATATTTTATTTCAGTGTCGAAATATTTCCGAATGAATTAAGTGAAATTTTCATAACGCTGCGAAGACGTTTGGAAAATATTGGTCGGCTTGATCTTGCTGATACCTTAATTTCATCGAGCATTTTCCTGAGATTCCTTTGTCCAGCTGTACTTAGCCCTAGTTTATTCAATTTAGTAAGTACGATTTTCTCAACATTAGTGCTTGATTTCTTAAGAATTTTGGTCGAATTTTTTTTAATCGAAGATTTAGTTTGCATTAGTATTGAAAAACTTTTCAACAATTCCGCCAATTAAATTAATCAATACTTGCCAGATTTTTTTGATTCTAATTCTCTTTTACTGTTTTTTTTTTGCCTTTTTTGTTTGTTAATATTGACTTCAAATGGGTGCGAAGCTTTCTGATTTCAAGTTTTCGTGGAATTTCCTTTTAAGTAGAATTCATTTTTGCTTTCGTTTCATTTCATCCTTTTGCAAACATTAATCTGCTAAGTTCATCGTAATTAATTCAATTCGTTTTACATTTTTTCAGATTTCCGAATATCCATCAGGAAATGCGGCTCGCAACCTGACATTGATCGCTAAAACATTGCAAACTTTAGCAAATTTCACGAAGTTCGGTGGTAAAGAGCACTACATGGATTTTATGAATGAGTTTGTTGAACATGAATGGGACAATATGCATCGGTATTTGTTGAAAATCTCAACACCTTCCACGGATAATGAACCAAGTTCGGGTAGCAATGACTGGAATGTACCGATTGATGTCGGAAAAGAAGTTTCATTGTTGCATTCCTACTTAGACGAACTGTGGACTACAGAGGTATCTAGCTTTCTATTCTGTTTTTTTTTTTTATAACTTATATATTTTTTTTTCCTTAGCGTTTGTCCCGCTTGGTTGCA
>JABVXS010001424.1:0-14952 GCA_013365335.1 Madathamugadia hiepei | reverse complement strand
TCATTTAATGGACAGGGTGGTTCGTTAATGCTTCACATAATCGTTTTCCTTATTTGATGTTGCTTTTTTCTCGTGTGTATCGTGTTTATAGTAAAGGTTTAATTACCCAAGTTTGAGGTTGTAAGTTGCTCTCTAAATTTGGTGACGACACAACAAGAAGGCTTGTGCTGATCTGGTGGTGCTAAAGTTCATTTCTAACACCGTTTTTTCCTTGAAATCATTGCTTAGCCTGTATGAAAGGTATTAACTGTTTGAAGTTCAGTTTTGAAGATTTAACTAATCTCATTAATGAATTGTTTTTTACTAAGACACTCAAGCCTTATGATATAATCAGTTTTACAGAGATGGAATTGTCGGCTAAAGAAGTAAAAGTGTTTTTGATTTAAATAGAAAGATGAATTCTTCGTAAATATTAGTTGGGTTGAAACGGTTTCGTCACGAATTACAAACAGTGTGGTAAATCAACAAATCGCAGTAGTAATATGAGAAGTCAGTGAATTGAGTGGAAAATAAAAATATTTAATGGTAAAGTATCAGGAAAACTTAGATTTTTTTGGCATGGGTAAAGCGAAGACTTAAGCTGTTGAATGTTTTCTGAAGGAAGGTAAACGACCTTATTAACCATTTGCTAGAAATGTTCGTTGGTTGCGTATGGTGGCGGGGGATTTTTGGGATTTAGTTGAACAGAGTTGCTTTGAACTTCTCTAAAGAGAAAATTTTTCTGTAGGTTGGTCTTGTTCATGTGATCAGAATGACTTTTGTTCATTTTTATTGCATAGAATTCCATTAGATTCGAAGTTGTACGGAAGCATAGATTTCCAAGAAATCCCAACTAAATAGACGCGATGCGTAATTTTTTTGGTAGATTCCAAAATGAATTTTATCAATGTTTTTTGTATAGAGCTCAATAATTTTAAATTTCTGCTGTCTGGTGATGAATTTATACTACTTCTGATGAATCGTTGGAGATAAGTTTTGACTATTAAGTTTTGCCATTCTTTTAGTTGAACAGTATATTTCATGAATTCAAAGTTGCTTCAGTTTAAAAATCATCAATGCAACCAAAGTGAAATAATACTGGAAAGTTTTGAAGTTATTTGGACTGATCAAAGTAATTGTAAAGGCTTTTCAAACTGGTAAACTTCATTGAAGCGGTAAATGTACACAATAAGGAATTCTGAATTTGTCGTTGTCATCTCTTCACGAAAAAAGATTTGTAGGGCTTCACCATCGTTAATTGAATTCGTGTAGCTGCGTAAATGAGTTGCTTTAGCCAGGTACAAGCAAGCTTGTCACCTGAGATTATAGGTTTTGATTTTCATGCCCGATATTTGCGGTGTCTTGTTCATTGGCATTGGTTTACCGATCATCCTAGAAAGGGATCAGGCACGATTTTAACCTGGAGGCTAATGGACCCATTCTACCGCCTGACCCTTCTTCGATTGTGATCTCTGTGACATAGAAGACCTACCGGAGGCATAGACACCGCTCATATAACTCACACAACGTCACCAAGGTACATGATGTTTCTCCCATGTCATGTCCATAACATGAGTAAATAGAGGAAAATTAAGCGACAGGCAATGCACATGCATTTGCAACGCATTCCAAATAGGGAGGACAAGGCAAACAGCAAAAAAGATTTGTCATTTGGTAGAAAAAGAGAAGAGACATTTAGGACATCATTCGTTCCCTTTTGTATTGAAACACGCAACAATGATTCTTCCCGAATTGTCTCCTAATTAGCAAACTTTTCCCTTCAATATCTGTGCAGTTGTCTGCCAAAAACTCTGCCACAACGACTTCACGAATTCTATGAATCACGAGTATCGTATGACTATTCAAAGTGAATTTCCATGCATGCTTTGTGTCCATTATGCGAAGAATCAAATGTCGTATCGCTGTTGAACTCTGTCAAGTTTCAATTGATAACTTGCAAGTGCAACAGCTGGTGTTGCTGCAATCCTAAAATACATCCATGCTGTATTTACAATTTCACTCCAGTATACAAGCTGCTAGTTTCAGTTTCAGCATGCTTTGCAATCATTTTAATACAGATATTTGTTGACGCAATTGAGGTCAGACAGAATGGCCGAAGGATGAAGCCACTGCACGATTCGGGTGCAGATGATTGTGTTTCATTTCCTTCCGAGAGTAGACACTTCACATCACATTACTGTACAAAAGAAGAAATAATGAATGGAAGTGAAGATGAACAGAGATGTCTTCCAACATTTCTCATCCCAAATAATCACTATCATCTATTGTCTTATCTTGCCGAAGAGATCGATGAGAGGTAGGATAAGGTGATAGATATGGGTCGGGGAAAAGGGTTTTCGGAGGGGAGGAGTAAACATTCCAATCCACAAGGACCTATTTAAACGATTTACATCCACATTTCTCTAATTACGGTTAGAAAGGAATCGTTCACTGTTTCAACGCATCATCAGTCGGACTGTTTATCCGAGAAGTCGACCCAACTGGAACAATGCAGGTCCATTCACTGAAATCGTCCAGCATCACTGGCCACTGTTTGAATTTCAGGGATGATTATGGAGTCGGATGGTCGCTTAAAAGCTTATAAATTTGTTGCTTATTCTGCTGTATCATTTTCAATTGTCGCGGTATTATCTGTCGTCATTTCATTACCGATGGTTTACAATTATGTGTCACATGTAAGGCGACAGATGCAGCATGAAATTAATTATTGCAAGGTATTTTCTTGCCACACCTGGAAGTGAATCGCAATAGTTTCCAGTAGTCAAAATAGAATAAAAACTATGGTTCAAAATTATCCATTTCAATTCTTCAAGCAATAATCATAAGGCATTGAATTGTCGAAACCTATGTTTCATGAAATACAATGTGTAAAATAACAAATCTTTCCAACCTTTTTTTAAATATTTTCTTTTTTTAGTTGCGTGTGTGTGTTTCTTTTTTCCAAAGCCGCTGCCTAAATTGTACAATTTCCAGAACGCTAAAAAACTTGTTCGGTGAAAAACTTACTGTTATGTAATTGATGAAATTTTATGAAATTTCCTTCTCTTTCCAATAAACTAAATTTGTAGCCCTGTGTTCGTCTTGCACAGATAGTGGCGGATTAATTGTTTGTTGTAGCTCAAATCATTGAATCTTCCATATAAGTTAAGCTCTGTTCATAATTTCTTGGCCTCGTACAAACCAGGTGGAAAGTTTACCACATTCTTGGTCTCTTGCAGCCTTTAAGAACGCATATGGCACAATTCAAAAAAGCTTCATCTGATATAATTTAAACAAGCATCATTAAGTTTAATCACAAAATTTAATTATCACGAACTTGTCGGTCAAAGGACGTTTGGAATGAGAGAGAACTCGTTTCTTTTCTGAATCACATCACATACCGACAGCGAATCAGGTCATTGAATTTCATGATCGTAGCTGCCTTGGATGATGAAATTTAGGTCAAAAATCGGCATTTGTTCTTGGACAAAAGATGAAAAAAGGATGAATGTTGGTTGCATGTACCTCAGTAATTTGAACAAATTTCGATCAAATTTTAAGCAATCATTATTGAAATCCATCGAATAAACTTTGCTGCTTCTCTGAATTTTCACAAGCCACACATCCTTTCAATTTCCTCTCTTCGGGTGAAGAAGAAATTAAGAATTTAGGTGAGAGGAATTTTCGATACTTGCGAGAAGATTTTGCAAGCTTCCTTGTAACTTTTCATAAGTTTCTAGCTAAGCTGATATTTTCTACTCATTTTTCCGCATTGTGATCCAAATCTTATCTGTTTCCAACTGATTTCCACCTTTTCTTGCTAGAAAGCAAAAAACTTGTTCGAAAAATTTCGAATTTAGTCACTTCAAATGACACCTACAGTCCACTTAAATAAAACCATTAGGTAAAATGGAATTAAAAAAGACATGCACAAATTTTAATCCGGTAATAGGTAGGAAGCAAAATTTTTTGCTAGAATCTTTAAACGAGAATTAGGTATTGATCAGCTTCTTTCTCGCGGTCATTTCTCCAACTAAATCCAAATTTCAAAGAGCTTTACTCCTGTGGGAGAGAAGGAGGTTGTCAAACTTGAGATGGATTATATAAAATTTGTGAAGCTCTCTTTCCACTTTTTCATCCTTCTTGCAATCGGCGTATGAAAAGAACAAATTTTGTTGAGGCTCGAGTAGAATCAACAATTAAAATTCATTTTTTGCAATTGTTAAGATTAAATTCTTTGTCTACGCTGTTCCCGAAATTCTGTCAACTTTTTAGCCGGAAATAACACTTCTGTCTTTGTTGCTTTGTTATATTTATTAATAATCTAGAATCTAACTTACCACATTGCTAATATCATAATATGACTGCTGTTTCGGTTTTCAACACCGCTGCAGTGATTGTGTTTGCAAACTTGAAGATTGCAAAGCGTTAGGAAATTTTTTCTGATCACTTCGATTATTTCACGTCATGGTAATTAATTTACGTTGAAAGACTTTCCCTTTGATCTACTAATCACTTATTGAAAGGGCAAAAGTGCACGAGTGGTTAGATGAGATAGTAACGTAAGTGACAAACAGTTCAGGAAGAATTCATTTATTTGGTCCATAAATTATAGTATAAGCGATCAGCATCATTAAGCTTTTTTTGCTATTAATTTTTTGAACAAAATTCTGACATCCCAGTTGCTTCGCGACACATTAGGGAACTGTTATAATATTTCAACTGTCAATCTAAATTGCCTTTTATTTTCAGCCCAAAATACAATAAATATCAATCTACACCTGAAAAATTATCGAAATTCTAGGGTTCAGCGAGTGATATGTACAATGAAGTGAATTACATGAAGAATGCGCCGAAAGGTTTCACGTCTAATAACAGAACGGCGCGGCAATCTGGCACCGCTGAGGTGAACGCCATCCCAAATGTACATTGCGAAGGTTGTTGTATTCCTGGACCAGCAGGCCCACAGGGTCCACCGGGAAGGCCAGGAAAGCCTGGAAAGCCAGGTGTACCTGGCAATCCTGGGATGCCAGGCAAACCGCCAGTTGCTCCCTGTGAACCTATAACAGCTCCACCGTGTAAGCCGTGTCCCCAAGGTTATGCCCTTTAAATTTGCAATTCAAAATACTGTTATATGATTAGCTTATTAAACTGTAAATTTATCTATTTATCTCAAAACTTTTCCGCAGTAATGTCAACTGATGAACTTACAGATGGTCTTTGTTATGTTGTGGTGTAGCAATTTGCCGCGTCTTTTGGCAGTTTAATTTAAATTTACAATTCCTGCAAAATATGCCATTCTGGTCTTAACTATCAGATTTTTTAGGACCACCTGGACCAGCGGGACCACCAGGAGCACCAGGAGACCCCGGAGATGCTGGTACTCCCGGCCGGGCAGGTATGGATGCAAGTCCAGGTAGCCCTGGGCCGCGAGGTCCCCCAGGACCACCTGGTGAACAAGGACTACCGGGGCCGCCTGGTGAGCCTGGAGTGCCAGCACAGAGTGTACCACTTACACCAGGGGAACCAGGTGAGCCTGGTGATCCAGGACCACCCGGTCCCCCAGGACCGCCCGGACCACCAGGTGCTGATGGAGCTCCAGGACCAGCAGGACCAAAAGGGCCTCCAGGTCCAGATGGACCACCAGGTGTTGATGGTCAGCCCGGACCTCCCGGACCAGCTGGCCCTCCAGGAACTTCAGGAGAAAAAGGCATTTGTCCCAAGTATTGCGCTATTGATGGTGGTGTTTTCTTTGAAGATGGTACCAGGAGATGATTTCACGAATTGATGATATGTTATTGCATCCTTTTCATTTACTTGTTCCCAATTTCACATGAAAATTTAATTGTGCTTTCGTAAATTCACTTTCACCTGCAGGGACATCTGAAATTAAAAAGTAGAAGACAAGGTTTTAAGAAATTTCAAACTTGCTTCTAATAAGGAATGATCATGAACATGATTTCTTTGCTGTTAAATTGAAACTTTCAACAACGCTGAAAATTTCTCAGTTCAATTCATTTTTAGTGTACGATGGATTTTGTGCCACTGCAACTTTTTTTTTCGTTTTCTTTTTTATTCGTTCAGAGATGGCTGTTGACCGGAAATTGTTTTCCAGTATTGTTTGTTGGAATCGCTGATTGAAATAGGCGTTCGATAATTTATATATATCTCATTATGTTACTCAATTCCTGATTCTTTGCATTTATAACAGTCAGTGGACGGAAATAACTTGGGCGCGGATGTATTTGTGGGTTGCGCAAATATTAATTCCGCTTCAACTGCCCTGAAACATTTAACCCAAGTATGAGTGAAATTCGTTTTTTTGTGAAATAAAGACTGCTCAAGTGTTAGTGGCACTACGACCAGGGATTCCGTTTTTCAAAAAGTGATTTCAGAGGTGGTCTACACCTTGTGAAGTTGCTGGTATAATTAATTCCTTTGCTAAGTAACATGACATGCTTCGTCATTCCCTGCTGGGTCACAATAACTTTTCAATTTGGTTCTAATAATTACAACAATAAAACTAAAAGGAATAAATATCAGTACATGAAGAAGCTGTTAATATCTTAGTCATGAGTGAAAGGGAAATATTTGTTTGGAAAAGTCAGCCTTGTCGCCCAGTTGAAATATTCTGGTTCCATGTCATCCATTAGAAAATGCATAGCATGGACAATTCTTTCCACGGTTTGATCAAAGCGTTGTATAAAGTAAAAACAATAGATCAGAAAACACAGCTGTTGTTGTCAACTCTTCACTATTGATGAACACGGAATCAATTTGTATCGTGGATGAACTGATAAGACGGTTATCAGTCTCACTTTAGTCCACGGTTATATTGTTGAGGTGAACCAGTGTTAATGCAGCATTTGGCGAAGTCTTCAGATGTGCAACCTGTCTTGCAACCTATTTAGAATACATGAAGATAATTTTTGTGTACAGAAATCCCTTGCTTATGTGTATTCAGAAGTCCTAGACTACTTTTGCGGAAGTAGCAAATTTCAGTTCTACAACAAAATCCTTAATAGTTAAGAAATGTGAAAGTCATCATCGAAAATTGACATTCAATTACAACAAAAATTTCATTCAACGAATAACTTTTTATCCAAATTAATGACTCACACAAATGCTGATACCGACCACGTATCCAGTGTACTGTGAAGTTCCACTCTTAGATACGCACATATATATGTGCATATGTATATTTAAATCCCAGCAAAACTTTTATGTTTTAAATAGTCGATTAGAAACAACATACGAAAGCTGAATTAAATTTGCAGTAATATAACTTCTCTTTTGAGATAAATTCCCGCATTTATAAGGAAGCATCGAAGAGATAACAAAAGATTAGTAACTCTGAACTACCAACTGCTGGCTTCATCCAGGAAGCCAAAATGTTCAACCTAAGGAATAATATGAATTATTATCATATTTTGAGCCTTTCTCAGCTCTTTGAAAGATTGAAATGTCTTCAAGAAATGTAATTGAAATTAGCTGTGATATGTGACTGACTGCCAAACAGGAATCGCGGAAATGCAGAACAGGTGGTACAAAAATAGTGAAAAACAAACAAAAGCCATGACTTCCACCTGACAGAGACAATCTCTATGCAATCTACACAAGACAGCTAACAACCACACCTTCTCACTAACTTTCGAATCAACCACTGAACCAATCAATTACTCAAATCAATCGATCAATTTAACACCAATATTTCTTTCGGTTCCATCTCATTTCATTAGAATGATTGTCACCCATTATTATACCAAGTTCCTCTTCGCACCTGGCAAATTTCTATCTACCGTTTCAAATGATCGTCGGTATAGGTTTTGATTTATCGTCCATCTTCGTACCGTAGATAGATATTTAAATCGCAAGCCAACTGCATTTGATTCACTGCAGTTTTATAAGTTATCACGGATAAAATCGTTGCTAATTAGAAGTGTTATTCATTTTAAGTAGAATTTAATGAAATAAATTAGATATTCACAGTTATATTATCAGTATAAATGTCATGTGAGTCCTACTGTCACACCCAGCTTTCTGTGAAAGGAAATAGCTTCTTATTCCACCTGGAATCCTCGGCTATATTATTACATTTGCTTCATTCAGCAACAGAAGATCAAGACCACGAAGCAAAATGAGGCTACAGCACCCTGAATCGGAACAAGATTCAAATGTGAGCAAAAAAGTTGGATCAGCTTTACTTTTGATGTAAACTTTATTTTATTCTATTTGAATATTAGTAGTGCGCAAGTTAGCAAGTAAAAGCATCACTTCAGGAAATGCCATCAGCAGGAGGATTTAACCTGCGTCTAACAGTACCCAAGAAACACTATTCAGTTCAGCGGAACGATTCACTCCAGTTCATCATCACACCTGTTTTCGATAAGGTTGCTTCCAAAGATAAATCTCTCCGTAATTCGGAGTTGACGATTTTGCAGGACGATTTCCCGAAGAAAATTCCTACCGTGCGGCGGAAATGAAGAAAATATTAGGTGGACTGATTTCTAGCCTATGCGAACTGTGTTGCTAATTTTGGATTTCAAAGCATTTATTTTTGGATACTTTGACGTTATAACTTGTTCACAGTTATGAATAGAAAATTAGAATGTGTTGATTAGATTTACTGATTCTCAAATCGAAAGCTCCGACAATTCGTCACTTAGCAGACAGAAATTCGCTTGACATCACCGTGTTATCAATTAAAACCCAAATGGCTTTTTAATGCTCCGATTTCTTCATTTTTTTCTGAGATGTTGTCCGAATGAGTTCCTAATTTGCTCAAATATTTTTTTTTTTAAATAGATTAGAAGCCGTAAAAATTGCAGTCATTGTCAATGGGCATATCATCATCACTTGTTCATTTCTCATTGTACTTAATTTTCCCCAACATTAATTAAATCGGATCAGATCAGATTTGTTGCAGGCAATGATGAGAAAGAAGACGCCAAGCTCACCAGGTACAGTGCTTACTGTCGCTGGATTGTTTGTTGTTGGTATAACCCTTGTTCTAAGCGGCATTATCGTGTTATGTCAGGTTTCTCCTCTTTCTCTCATCTTACCTTTAAATGTGCTCCACTAAATTTTGTCCGACAGATCGGTTGATTTCGCGAATTTTTTATCACTGGCGTTTTTTATTTATTACTCTTTTTTTTTGTTCTGAAATTATGTAAGCAGACCAGATATTTGAAATCGGAACTTTTACATCCCTGGAATATTGAACAAGGCTAAACTTTTTTATCCACACATGAAGCGCAATTAGATTAAATTAAAATTTAATTTTAATGAGAGGTCTTTGCAGCAGTCAGAAGAACCTTTCCGCATGTGCGGTGCTTTGTTCATTGGCTTTGGTTTATCGATGCTATCGGTTTGTGCACTACTTCAACGCAAAAATATTATCAAATTTATTGAGGATCTCAATCAGGACCTGTATTTCTTCTCCATGAACGACACTTACTTGTAGAAATTGATGCGCGTTAATTGAAATGAGTTTCTCGAATCTCAGGAAGGATGACGTTCCACAAACACCGCCTTCTCTTCCTTCACAAGGATTGTTCATTTTATTCAACTATATACTATATACTGTTGACATTTACTTGTCACTGAGTTTATAACTGAGGAAATATAAGTCGGTTCGATAGGTCAGTCGATTGGCCCCATTAAAACTGTCTCGTTGAGGCAAAACCTCATTCAGCATGAAAGCTGAATGCCATTATTTTTCATGCAAAATTTCTACTTCATTTCATCCAGCGAGCGACTGTGAAGAGTTAGCTCCCTTCCCCGTTCTTAATAAATTTTTTTAAAACAATTTGGACGGTTGCACTGCCATATTCACCAAAGTATACGCGAGTTTTTTTCACAGTTACATGAATAAGTTCAGTGTTAATTAACGCTGCTTTCTTTGTTACCTCAAGTTTTGTCAACATTATGGAAGCAAAGCAATGATGCGCCCTACAATGACTAGAGGTGCAAAATCACGAAGACATATGCTTCTCGTTATCTTCTGAAGTAAGCAAAGAAATTGCTGCAATGAACAAGTAAAGGACTTTTCAACTTCTTGACAACAGCTTGATGTGTGATAGAATGTTTGTTGAACCATTGCAAAATGATTACACTTTTTCTGCATTCACAGTTTGCAAACACCTGGAGAGAAAGAAAGGCATGAGGAAGTGACCATTGAAACGACTAATGAAGACTTGGATGCGTGTTGATGAAAGTTTAAACGTCATTGAAATAACCAACCAGGGTCATGCAACGGTAAATTATTACCTGGAAACCACATCATCCAATTAAATTTAAATTTGGTTTCCATATTCAGAAAAACTCAAAAGCCGAAGCAAAATTGGTAAAGAGGAAATATTTGATCAGAAATGGTTTTTTCTGCGAAATGCAAATTCGGACGATAACAGCAGAAACTTTTGCTGTAATGGCAGCCATTAACTTTACAAGTATCCTTCATTCTTACTTTCCGAAAGCGCTGTGACACCTCAATTGAAAATTTCAAAAGAAAGACTGAAATCTATTTAAATAACAAATTAATTAAAAAACTGGAAGAATTGAAGATTGGAAACCGAACAGTTCAAACCGTTAACAAAGCACTTGAAGCAGCTGGTAAACAGTTCGTATTGCGTTCGATCGTGGATTGCAAAGTGTAACTAACATTACCAGCCTATTGTAGCAATTTTAATTTATTTGCGTCAGCGCCTTGCTGGAAAGTGGAAAAATGACCGGTGAAGTTGTTTAAATTTTGATACAGTAAAAATCCTGATAAGGAGCTTCGTTGCTTTCAGACGGCTCAGGACAGTATTGCAAAACAGTATGAGAGTTTGTCTAAACGCCGCGAAGACTTCACATATCCACATATTCACACGTCCAAATTAATTATGCAAAAAGGATATCTTCCCAACTTGCTGTAAGAAAATTTTGTGGTGAAAGGAATTACGAAGTATTTTTCCCTGACTTAGTTGGATTTTGGATACTTATGCAGATCTACCTATTTATTCTTCGACTTATAGTACTTCTCCTTAGTGTTTGTTCTAGCTGTGAAATAAGAAGTTATCATTTGAAATAATTTTCCTCGGGAGCAGTAAAGTTCCGCGATTATTATACTGTAATTTTTCTTCTAATTCAAGCATGTTACACTGACTCTGTTTCTATTGTAACATTATAACAATGGATACAACACCAGTTTGACCGTGCTTGAATTTTCTAAATATACTTTATTCATCCCAGTTCATCAAAACGAAGTTATATTTGTACTGGTCATATATCCGAATATACACACTGTATGTATACATGTCGCAATCCTCCTCGAAAACCGTTTATCGTTCCTAAAGGAATGAAAATGAATATTGCTGAATTAAAGAATTTCAAGTCATGCCATTCCAAATACTGTTATTGCAAAAAAAATTTTGTAGTCATATATTTAAGAATACAGAGTACTGTGTTCTCTGCGTCTTTTTCTGTACAATTAAGGAAAAAAAGACGATTAATAATGATTCATTTTTTAAAATAACGAAGTAGAATTAGCAGATGTCAGTTTGTTTCATTGTGTAGATGCTGGTTTTGGAAGAATGCAACGACAACTTATGAAGAATGCAGCAGTGCTTAGTGTCGAGTGCCCGCTGAATGAAGTTGTACATGTGTGGAAAGATGAAAATGGTTTTTTAAAGCTATTTTAGAAATGTAGGACCGTTTTTCAACTGTTACTGGAAAAAGTAAATATTTTTTGATTTTCGATCATTCAAAATTTAGTGCGTTATCTGTTTAATGTTACTTTTCATAGGTTTAAGGACTTTCCCAAGCAAGAGTGTAAGTGTGGTAGAGTAAATTTCGTTTCATCTATCTGCTAATTATTTTATTTATCATTGCTTGTTCTTAGTCTGCCAATGCACCTGTTCGTTCTAAGTTCTAGTGTGAAGGAATGTTTATGAACATGTTTGAGAATAATATTTTGATCAGACTTTACGGAAATTCTGCAGTTACAAATCTTAAATTATTCCTCTGTCAGGCAGACTTTGGGAAAAAACGCTGGGAAAGGCGGATTTTCAAACTGGAGCCAATTCCTCCTATAAATTGCAACTTTTAAAGCACGATGTCAAGCAAAAGTGTGTTTGCGTTCATTTTTTAAGATTTCAATGTCCCACAATCCTTATATTGAAAACGTATTGCATTAGTAAAATGTTCATTGTACTTCAGAGCTGGCAAATTTAGTAATTACACTTTCTAGCTATTATTTGTTCCATTCATGGGGAGCGTGTTGGCATTGATATTGGTGGCACTAAAACCGAGAAGTATTATGGAGATTTGAAAGGAGCGAAAAGTACATTTGCGAAGTATAAGTTATTGTTATATTTGTGTGAAAATGTTTCATTGACTATTTATGATCAAATCGTACTGATATCAATTACAGGTTGTTCTATGAAAAAACATCAAATAATTGGGACGATGTTGCGAGTAAGTTCCGAGGAAATGTCGCTTATTGAGAGCAGTTATGGAGACGTGAGAATACTTTTTTAAGCCAGTTCAATCCAAGTGGCAATGTGGAAGTATAAAATAATGGTCAGCGTCGTTTGAGCATGCTGATCTCATCCAAATTTGCGCCAGCTGATTGAAATTATCAAGCATGAAATACAAGTGAAACTGAAATTTATAATTAAAAACGACAAGCGCTAAAGATTGAATCAGATCTTTTTGAATCGACTTTGAAAAAATCAAGCATAGAGCAGTAAATCATAGTCTCGCATTTTACACGCATATTTTCCACGTATTCGTTTCCTAACACGTCAAACAAGTCTGCTTTTCGATCATTTTTCAAAATATTTAGAGTCTGAAAATGCAATCTTTTATTTATACTTGTGTATATGGTAGCCAGAAGGACTGCATGCGTTTGTGGTGAAACCCGGATCATTATCAAAACTGCGTAGACCGATACAGAAAGTTATTCAAATGATCTTGACGATGATAAAATTAATGAAGTCCTCGAAAGCCTTAAGGTACGTTTAAAATTACCCAGTCATATGGTTACGGGAGATAGAGTGTAGAGCCTAATTTTGGGACTTTCTGCAAGTAGCTTAGTATTTCTTCGCTTTACTGCTTTGCATTAAAGTCGTCAAAATTATTTTCCGTAATGATTTCTGCAAATCGATACAGCTAAATTGCCTCTCGGTATGCTATCAAATGGTCACATAAAAAATGCATAAGTGATTTTAGCGGAACTGCAAAAAGTAAGTATATTTTAGAAAGAAACTTTTTTATCATAAATGAAAAGGCAAAAAAATCCTTGGAAGGATATTGAAATAATAGCGCACTATTCAATACAAATTGAAAAGCGAACTTTAGTTTATGGAAGTTGGTAATGTCAGATATGAAGATTGCTTGGATGCAACAAATCGATTTTCCACACTCATCCCACACAACTTTGGAATGCACAAAACACCACTTCTTAATTCGCAGGAAATCTTAATTGTTCCTTTGAATTACTTCATGTTTTCTATTATGTAATGCACGAATTCTGGTTTGCTAACTGTATGCGTTCTAGGAACAAGGTGGAGAAAAACTAAATGGTGTTTTGATATTAGATTATTAAATTTTTTAAAATTTGAAAAATTTTTTCGTCAAATATTTTTTTTATCATTGTGAGTTCTGCATTTATTATTTGTTCTTGCTAGATGTAGCTGTTCGTAAATCATCGCGATTTCTTGATGCCAGATGTATTTTGAAATTGAATCACTAATTCAGTATTAATTTGCAGGAGAAGACGAAACTTCCTGGCGATCTGTTGGAGCTTGAAGTGACATACAATATTTTGAAGACGAAAGATGAAGTTGGTCGAATACTAGACTCTGTGGATGTGCACTACGAAAAGTTGCATGCTAAGCTAGAGGTTTTCAAACTCTTTTATTTTCTATCTTCATTCAGTCTTTTAAATTTTGGTAATAGCAAGAATTTTTCTAATTTTTACTCTGAGAATTTTCGAACCTGAAACTTTGCTTTACAAATGGATTGAAAATTTTTCAGATCCTAGATAAGCAATCGGACGAGTACAGACGCATATTGCGGTATGCTGCGAATAGGCAAGCATCAACACACGACCATTCAAACTGGAGATCGTTGATGTATGCTAGTAAAAAATTCCTGAACATATTTGATTAACTAGAAGTTCCTTTTCGCCTCGTATTCTAAAATCTCAAAATTCCGTACAGTGTCTTCATATTCATGTTGTGAGATCGACAAAATCAACAGGTCATCCGAGTGAAGCGTGAAGGTGGAAGTGAAAGATTCCGAACTAATATTCTAAATCATTTTTTTTGGCATGGTTCACGAATTACGAATTATGCAGGGATTCTATCACAGGGATTACGAGTTGCTCACCAGAAGCACCCTCATTGGTATGAAACTTTAGCTTCTGCCTGCTATGAGATTCGATGCCAATCCGGATATTTCATAAATTCTAAATAGCCTATTTCAGAAATGATATAATTTTTGTTTAGAGAGATCCAAAAAAGACAGGTTATATGTTTGGGAAAAGGATATATTTCGCACATTTGATATCAAAATCAGCAAACTATTGTTATGCGGTTAACACAGAATGGTTTATGCTGCTCTGTGAAGTGGCCCTTGGGGAAATTCAGGAAGAAAACAGGGCAAAGCCAATCACAAAACTTGATCAAGGAAAACATAGTGTTAAAGGTATGAATTTGGTGTTGATTTTGAACGTATATATACATTACTCTTCGCGAGACCAGTGCATTTGCAGGTGATTTTTTACGTGTCATTTTATATGCCATTTGTTGGGATAGCATCGAAGAGCTATCACCAAGATACAAAGAACTCCTGCCGACATGAGCTCTAACAACACCCACAATGCTTCACCATTCCTTTGTTCTCAGGATGATATAACCCCACTTGCCACTTTAATCCTCATTTGTGGTTTTAAATCATTTAATGGACAGGGTGTTTCGTTAATGCTTC
>JABVXS010001423.1:0-14960 GCA_013365335.1 Madathamugadia hiepei | reverse complement strand
GAAAATATAGACAAAAAGCTGTGACAACTTCAATTTTCTTCATGCAGTAAGGAAACAGTGAAATATTATTAGCACTTATCACTGTTCAAAACTGTTATATACGTCACTCGAGTCTATTTTTCATATTTTCTTTAGCGCAATAACTGGACTCCCTAGCCGACCACACTGCTTCATTTAAGAAAACTCACTGAAAATATAATGGAATACAATTTTTTGGAATTCATACAGCGGCATGATCAAGTAGTTTTATGCAGTTTATCTCCGAAAATTGTAACAGAGGCTATCCTTTTTGTTACTGATTGCATGGCGACTCCGTGTCCACCTGCGGCGCATGCAGCTGCAATTCCCAGATGTTCTGCAACGAAAAACTGACGAGTTTAGGCACTGCGATGCATAATGCTAAAATTTATCTGTGATCAATCTTGTCCATTACTTTTGTGACTCATCTTCTTTGAGATGATTACTTCGAATATTACTTGGAGAGAGAAAAAAGTAATTGAGAGATAAGCAGTAATTAAGAAACAATAATTAGGAAGAGGGAACGAAAAATTTAATTTAATTCGCAATTAAATAGTTAATTTTAACTTACTATGAAAAAATTACGTGTAATTTACTCGTACATGTGTGGTTCTTGCTAACTGTACGCTTAAATTTCTTTCAAAGCAAACAGATACAAATTCATCGATTTAATTATTTAAATGAATCAAAAACGCAAAAATTCGTGATTCTACGTTCTCTAAAAAATTTCACTTTGCCGTCACGTGAAACGTATCCAATGCATACAAATCAGCAATGCAAATAAATTAATTAGGGGAAAAGAATTGGTGAGGGAGAAGTAAGTGTGATTTTTTCTTGTGAAACGTGGATGAAAGAAAAAAAGACGTAACGCTGCTAAAAGACGCGTCCAAGAAATGTAGCTGTTTACAGGAACGTGATATGCATAAGTTACATAGTGTTATGGTCAAAGTAACACAAGGTGTATTAGTGGTTGTGAACCGGTAGTTGTGTGAGATGACGGCAGATGACAATGTGTGTGGGAGTAGATGAGTCCATGGAGGAGATGGAATTAAAATTAGTTATGTGTGTACAAATAATATATGTTAAGTAGATATATCAAGAAACTATATGTAATTTTAGGAATAATTATTGATCGAGAAATTGATTATTTGCTTTTAAATTCTTGCAGTTATTCGATTAATTAAAATTTAATTTTTAGTATAATTTTTAATTCATTTCTGTTGCATTGTGTGGATGTAATTGAATGAGTTGAATCAAAAAAAAAAAGATAATTAGAAGTAAGTGTTGAAAGGAAAATTGATTTAACTTTTGACTTTGGTATGTTTCAATAATTAATAATTTAATTTTCAGTGTAATTTTAATTGTTTTTCCTAACTTTATAGATTCAATTCAATGAATAAGCAAGAAAATGATCAATATATTTGGTAAATTGGAAAATGACGGTATGAAACTAGAACTAAGTTTCCATATATTAATATAAATTATTTCTGCTAATGGATATCGATCAGCAATTATCGTCATCAATATCTTTATCATCGTACGTTATCTTTGGATATTATAAATGTTGTTTACCGTTTTGGCATTGTTTATGGCATTTTGGAGTTTGATCAATTTATTGGATTATTTCCTTCGATCATTCCATGTACCAGTTTATATGTCATTTGTTGAACGTTATGAATTAAGTGTTACACTTTTCCAGGTGAACATTTTTTCCTTGTTTATACAACTTTAATCAATTTGAGATTTGAAATTTTGTAATTTTTGGTTTTCATGGTGGGAAATTCCATGAGTTTTAATTGAATGTTATTCTTCATATGCTATAAAATAACATTATTAAGTTTTACATGGTTTTATTATATCAGTGTTTCTCTAATTTAATTCAGTTCAGTTGATGATATTGCAAGACCGTTAGGTTTAATTTGGTAAAGGTAAACTTGCAGATGCTTCAATTATACAATAGGTTATGCATGAAATATGTGAAACGAATGCGTTGAAGTTTTAGTGTGGTTTACGGTTTCCAGGAAATTACGGAATGAAATTAGTGTTAATTAAATGGGAGAATCTATTTTTGTATTGTTTCATTGGTAAAATTAATCATATTGCTTATTTAATTTAAAAAAAATCACTTTTCAGATTCGTTTGGTTCCGATTCGATCACCGTGTTCGGAAGTTAAAAAATTCATACAGAATAGTTTACTCTCATATTTGCTTACAATCTGGTTTACATTTGGAATTATTTCTTCTGTAGTTTGCTCGTTTGGAATTATCAGTTATCTTTCAAGAAATATTGTAATTCAAATAACTTCATGGTGGTATGCGCAGTTCCATTCATTTGCTTCAATTGCTTCGGTTATGAATGTTCATCAGATCGAAATTGCAGCAATTAAGCAGAATTTGATTGATGAAGATGGTAAGAATTAGCATGATTTTATGGTCCAATAACCAAAACCTACGGACTTGAGATTTCGTTAACATCGTTCAAGCTTGCTGGGCCATAACAGATGAACCTCATTTATAATGAATGGAAACGGTTCTGCGTTACACTGCGCCTTATTAAAATACTTGATTGCGCATGCTCGACGATTTCATTTCATCTTATATGTTGTGGATGAAATCATTAAATCGATAAATTTTCGTTGGTGGTGCCAAGCCACGACAGCAATGATACGAATTAGGTTTATCAATGGTAGGCACTAGTTGTACTACCGATCAATAACTAATCGAGTAGTAGATATAGTTGCACAGTTCAATGGGAACAGTTTTATAGCATTATGTGTAATTTTTAATTCCGAATTAATTTTGAACCGTAGCGGAATTCCAGTAATCAATTATAGTTTCAGAAGGTTTGAAATTTATAATTCCTGGGCGGGACATTCCATTGGTACAGCTGCCGTTATATATTGGAATTTTATTGATTGCGGCAGTGATTCATGAAATGGGTCATATGTTAGCTGCATTAAGTACTAATGTTCCAGTTACAAGTATGGGTTTCACGCTTCTCGCCATATATTTTGGTGCTTACGTTGAAATTGATGCTACTGCTTTGCGTAAGTTTTTCTTCTGACAGTAAAAATTGCACTAAAAAGGTAAGTTCCATTCTTGAAGTCTTCCTGATTTTTGTCGAAATTCGAAAATTTTCTCGTATTCAAATCATTAGTAATTTCATAAATGTTTTGAGTTACCAGGAAATTCGCTCGGAATCCTTTTTGATGGTGCTAGGAAATTCCTCATTTAGGAATACCGAATTTTACAAAAGTGTTTCATTGAAGTAGGAAAAAGAGATGAAAAGTTGGAGAGACGATAGATAATAATGCGTTCTGATGTTCAAATATTATTGGAAATTGTACATCTGACTGATCATTGCCTATTTTCTCAGGACGATTGTCTCCTATACAAAAATTACGAATTAGTTGCGCAGGTGTGTGGCATAATTTGATGCTTGCATTATTTGCGTGGTTACTTTATGAATCTACTTCTGTAATTGTTTCGCCGCTGTATATTTCTAATGCGGGCGTTTACGTTGAAGGTTTGTCGATTTATCAAGTTTTGCTTTGAAAATGAGCATTGTGATAAGGTTGATAGAATCTTATTGTCACAAATTGTACTGATATTGTATTGATACTTTTGAAGGCTTGCATTCATTTACGAAGTATTGAGATAGGCAGTGAGTGCCATCAAATGACTTTTTCAAAATTTCAAGCAATAATGAATCATTTTGTTTACGTTAGTGAGTATGGATATGGGGAAATGTGCACATTTATTCATCATCCAAGTTGTGTTTCGGTCAGATTTTATGTTTATTAAATAAATTTATTTCATGGTTTTTAACTGTAAGTGTTGTAGAGAATTTCAGGTGTTCGAGAGGGTTCTCCTTTATCAGGGCCAGTTGGTTTACATGAGGGCAATGTTATACGGACGATAAATGATTGCAACATAAGCAATATTGATGACTGGAATCGCTGTCTACAGGGAATAAAATATGCTAACTCGGGATTTTGTGTACCGGATGATATAATTACGGAAAATATTGCAGATGAGGTTGTATCTTTTCTATCTGAACGTTAAAAGTCATAATTTCCTTTGCGAGAACTATTTTTCAATTGTTGTTTTTAGAGGAACAGTATTAAAATTATGTGATGTCGAGTTTTGCTGTTCGTGTAATGACGTTGAGTGTAAGAGTGAGGAAATGCTGGTGCAAATGTCTTAATAGTATTTGTGATAATATTGATTATTTTAGATGCAGTTGATAGGAAATGAGTTAGACTGCTGTCGTAACTCAACATGGAATGATTCAACGTCCCATATGTGCTTTTATGTTCGTGATTGGATGCATACCATCCGTATGCTGTACTTTTGCTTTATCATATTTCATTCGTGTTCATTGCGATGTCATCAAATTACATCGCAAGAATCTTCAAATTATTTTGTTGTACATTGGTTCCTGATAGAATATGACTCATAATTTTTGTTATTTTTATAATGTCATTAAGATAGAGCTAGTGAAATTTTCTAAATACGTTTGTTTTTTTTTTGTTTTATTCACATTGCCTTTTGATATTTATAGTTTAGCTAAAGTACGAAATGGTGAATTGTTGGAGTACTTTTCGGCAGAGATTTGCACATGCTTAGCAGCGAGGTATGTAGCAGGTTCGTTGGCGATAAATTTCTTATTAAGTAAGCAGATTTAAAAATTTCAAAGAAAGTAATTTTTCTAATTTATAAAAATTTTGCAGGTTTACAGTCTTGCAGTTCAACTGAAAATTGCGTAAACACGAATCGAACGTTTGCAGTTCCCCAGTCATCTTGTGTTTTCCCTGCTCTTCTGGGTAATATGTCATTTATGAGAATTTCGGTTGGAAATGCATCGCATATAGTTCTTTATGTGGGTTATACCAAAGAGGTATTTATTTCAATATGATACTTCAAAAATTTGTTTAGGAAATCCAGTAGCGCATTTTATCATTTTTCAACTTGTTTTTAAAACGAAAATTTGAAGTTCTGGTATAGAACTTCCAGTTGAAGAATTAGTGATGTTTCTTGTTTCACATTAGTTGTCATTAGAGGCTGATGTGAACTGATAACAAGCATTGATTATAGCAGTTCGCCGTCATCGGATAAAATTCAGGGTAGAGTAGGAGATTTTTTTTCAAGGGCAATATATCCTGGAAAGCAGAATTTGATAGGTTTTTTACTTGAGAATTCACCAAGTGATTTTGTTATCGAAAAAAAAATCTGTATTTTTGTAGTTGGAATCTGATGTGCAAGTGAGTAATTACCTGCCTCGTCTTCCAATCTTTCCAACATTCATCCCTTACTTTATTGAGCTGCTGGCAAAGTATCTCTTTACATTCTCCGTCGGTTTGTTGGTTTTTGTTCAACAGGAAATTGTTATTTCGTTAATTTCTATTGTATTTGCAAGAATACTTTAAATTTGTAGAATAAATTTGTAGAGCTATTTTTTCGTTTTCATAATTCTAGCTTTTGCCATCATCAATGCGGCTCCTTGTATTTATCTTGACGGACAGTATATTTCTTCGAATTTTGTGGATTGTTTGTTCGGCATGCTGAGACTGAGGTTTTTCATTTTAATTTAGTTGTGATTAAGACTGGGTTCTTCAAAAAAAAGAATATGTAGGAAAATCAAAATCGTAGTAATTGTTGTAGTGGTACATCTGAGTAGCTGCATCTTAAGCTTTTGAATTTTCGTATTTCAAACCTTTCAATTTCTGACATGTGTATCATGTTTACTTCAATTCCTGAATCAGAAAATGGAATGAAAACAATGGGCAGAAATATTTTATTAGTTTTTTTATACGTTCTATATTTCCTTGCGCTATGTTATCTTTGGTTATCCAGAATTCGGGGATGTTTTAGTCGGATTTACAGACTCGTATTTCACTTACTTAAGAAGCTATTTGCTGTCGGAAAAGCTTGTTTGCATTTTTTAATTATTCATAAAAGTATGAAAAATAATTTTCGTTGAAGTTTTCAGGAGACGACGATTGCTGAAACAAGCGACCTTGATATATGGAACAACATTGCTGGCTGTAAACACTGCCTTTGCAATGTGGGACTTATATAAGCAAATTGTATAGGTGTTTTCATCTCACTGTAATATGTTGTCCAGACTTTTTCGAGATTTTGTTAAATTCTCATTTTGCTTACTCGACGGGTTCTTTTGTCAAGTTGAAAGATTGAACATCTTGTCAAACTCGTATTATTTATGTGTTCGCATAAAATATTAAATTATTAATTATCAAATTGCTTTCACGGTGAAGTCCATTTTGCCCGTATTTCCACATAATTTATTATTTACGATATTTTTCTTAATTTATCTTTGTCTTTCAATAAATGTGGATATAGTGAAGGGTTTGAATGTAAAACTTAGGTTAAGTTTTATTCATTTGTGTTTTTAAAATTTCTGCATTAATCTGTATTTATGGTTCGTAATATAATGATTCAGGGAGGTTTAGCAGGTTGAATTCATTCTTTTGCTATATACATTTAATGTTCACACTTGTGTTGTGAACTTTGCTTACTGTACTTGAGGTCGATAGTTCAGATTGTTATGTAGTATTATAGCTATATGTGTGATATGTTTTGATGATAAGAAACGATCAGATGTATGTTTTATAATCGTTTTTGTAAGAGAAGTATCTGAAAATTACAAGGATTGGCTTAATGTGAATGATTGCAGGAAATTAATTTTTGCTCGGCGAGGGACTTTTGTAAATTAAAAAGTTTGCATGAATGAGCGATACGGACGTGAAGATCCATGACGTGTGGGCGAATAATCTGGAAAAGGTGATCCTTCGTTCAATCATTTTAGCATTAGGTTTTCGTAACTTTTCTCAAAGATTTTTAATCCTCGTTGTCATAATATAGGAATATGTATCTTGCAGGAATTCAAACGAATACGTGATATTCTTAAAAATTACCCTTTTGTTGCAATGGACACAGAATTTCCGGGCGTAGTTGCAACACCTTTAGGACAGTTCAAAAGTAAAGAGGATTTCAACTACCAGCAGGTAAATTGTGGTTAATCGTTCTTCTGGTTTTACATTTAATTTAAAGAACATTTACTCTTAAATATGTATTTTATAAACAGAAAAATTAATGGTGTTTTTTTTCAGGTTTCCTGCAATGTAAATATGTTAAAACTCATCCAAGTTGGATTTGCTTTGATGGATAAAGACGGTAACATGCCACCGACGGGTGATGTATGGCAGTTTAACTTTCAGTTTTCCTTAAATGATGATATGTATTCACAAGACAGTGTTGACTTGTTGCGCAATGCTGGTATTGATTTTGGACGACATCAGGCAAGCTTTGAATGAAGCTAGTAAGGATGAGATTGATTTTAGGTTAACTGCCTTGAATATAAATTGTTAATGAGTGTTCAGTGTTTATTTAACATCTAATTAGTTGCAGAAGTGTTTTTTTTTTTTGTTGCATCTTAGCATAAACACGTTAGCTAATTTGTATAAGATGTGGTTTGATGTTACAAGCTATTCTACTCATAAAATCATTCCTTTGGTCAGATGGCATTTATATGAGACTTTTTATGACAAAATATTTTTATAGGTTGAAGGAATACGAATGGCAGATTTTGGTGAACTGCTTACAACATCAGGTTTAATTGTTGATGACCATGTCACCTGGTTAACATTTCATAGTGGTTATGATTTTGGATATCTCATGCGTTCCATCCTGCTTTCGGAATTACCGAAAGAAGAATCTCAATTTTTTCAATATCATCGTAAACTTTTTCCCTGCAGTTACGATCTGAAAATTTTGCTGAGACATCCAGGCTTAGCGAATGCAAAACTGCGAGGCGGCTTGCAGGAGGTTTATTTCCTCATTCCTCTATTTTCCTATTAATTTGCATAATGTTGTTTTAAATTATTATCGAAGGAGGCAGCAGTTGACTGATTCAGATTTGGTATTTCTTCTGGTCGGCGAGGCAAATGTTTTCTTAACTTTTTTTTTGTAGACTCCATAACCATTTGAAAGTAGATCCATTGATTGTGTTCGTTGCCTAGTGTTTCAGAACATTGAATTTGAATGATTAAGATTTATCGAATCATATCACATAATTTTTAGCTTGCTGACCAACTAAAAGTAATTCGAAAAGGACAGCAGCACCAAGCAGGTTCCGATTCCTTGCTCACTGCGGAGTCATTCTTCACAATTAAACGTCGATATTTTGAAGATACCTGGGATCAGGTAATTTAATTATTATAAAAGTTATGCTCATGATGGTAGGCATCTGACATTAAGTAATGATGAGGACAACGAAGCTTTACGAAAACATCAATCAGGCGTTAGTCTCATACACCGTTCTCGAAAACAGTTAACCCGTGATATAATGAATTACACTGTAGTTATGATCATTCTATTTTTTTCAGTTGTTCATGATTCGTAATAAAACTTTTGTTATTTGAGGTCGCGCCAACAGTTGAGGGACATTTGTACGGTCTTGGAAATACGCTTTCATCAGGTGCACCATTTGTGCAGATGATGGACACAGCAACTCCGGAACTACAACGGCCATCTTCGCCGGAAGCAGCACAGTGATAATTTTGTAGTTTCAGTATTAGCTTTAAGTATTTCTTGCGATAAGTTGAAAAAGTTGTGTCACTTTTTTAATGTAAATAATGTGCTGCTATATACAGAGATTACAAAAAAAGAAAAAAATTGTTAACTTCGAGTTTTATTCTCTTCTTTCATCCATTGTCTATCAGTTACAAATTCTGATCGGATGATATATTTCATCGTTTGTATATCGGGTGAAGGTGACTATTGTTTAAGGGAGGCATTCAATAATCAAAAGATTCATTCTGGGATTAGATCACGTTGCATTATAGGTCTCATTTTTAGGTTACATTGTGTAGTTCGTAGTTACGTAGACATACTAGATTAGCATTATTGGATTTTCTGCTACGATATGCTCCAGTGAACAGTGAAGATATCCCATTTTGCATTCTCAATCGTCTTAATCATACCATGGAGCTTGTTGGAAATTCCTATCATAGACATACAAACGAAATTTTGAAGATGTACTTACGCATGACTGATAACTAAGAGAGGGAAATTACTTCGTGCTAGCGATATACTTCGTAAAACGTATCGGGACGTGCGGACAGGCTGTAAGTGAAGTAAATTTTGGTGAGAAATGTTGCTGGGATGTAGAAGTTTCACAGAGGTTGAAAATACTTCGTGAATTTAGGCCATTAAAAAGCGTTAGTTTTGGGCTACTTGATTTCGTTGCTGAAGTGTGCTCACAACGATGCCTCCTAAGTTCGACCCAAATGAAATAAAAATCGGTAAGTGTTGTGTGGGTTTTGATCATTGTTTGATTTAAATGCAAACTTGGATTAATTTATATTGAATATTTAAACCGAGCTAATATATCTAGGAAATAGCTTGGTTATTCAAATCGAATTTGGTTTCATTTGAACAAATTTTTTGGAAGATTTGTTTGCTGCTAACTTTTTTAAGATTGGCATAAATTCACTATGCAATTTATGCGAGCATACATTCATTTACGGATCTGCTTGCATTTTTGCCTATTCCACCACATTTTTTTGCATGTGGGACGTAATGTTTGAAATTGAAGTGTCAGAATGGAAATTAATTTGCATGATACTTTCAGTTTACCTGCGTTGTGTTGGTGGTGAAGTTGGTGCTACATCAGCTTTAGCGCCGAAAGTTGGACCTCTTGGTCTGGTAAGGGAACTTTTTTCATTTGCTTGATTGTCAGAAAATGTGTTATCGTCTATTGTACTCATTTGTTGCTTTTGATTATATGGATGAGTTTTAGAATGCGGAGATGTTAACTTATAACGTTGCACATAAAGCTAATCTTGCATTTTTATCTCCAAGTTGATAGATGTAATAGCATAACTTGTTTGGGATTGAACATATTTTTTTGATTTTGAATTTTCAGTCTGTGCAAGAATTTTTGTTTGGTTTGAACATTTTTATTTTATTATGCTCGATTTTTTCAGTCGCCGAAGAAAATTGGAGATGATATAGCGAAGGCAACACAAGATTGGAAAGGTCTGAAAGTAACATGCAAGTTGACGATCCAGAATCGTGTAGCAAAAATAGATGTAGTACCGAGCGCTGCATCATTACTTATCAAAGAGTTGAAGGAACCTTCACGGGATCGGAAGAAGGTTAAAAACGGTATGCGACAAAACGTCATGTTAATATGCAGTTGATAAAGAAAGTAGGGAAAATGTAGAAACAAACAAATCTACGCGCTGTTGTCATGATGGTATGTATGTATCTCTCCACTATCTGTAGGCGGAGGGTCGGGTGACCAGCGCAAGGTCCCCATCCCCCAGTCATTTTCGGCTCTTGCAGTCTTAGTTGTGGCTTTGCAACTGAAAAGACTGGTAACCGTTATTCGGGTCAACAGTTAATTCGGTAAGCCCCCAGCAACATTATACAATACAAGATGAAATTATAGTGTTTCAATGAGTGCGTCTGTTCTCGTACAATGATTATACATCTGGTGGATAAGCTATCTTGAAGGAGCTATGTTTCGGTTTCGAAATACATTTTAAAGAGCTACTGCCTGGTCGTGGAAGTACAGGAAGTGTTCGTATCGGTGATTTCAGTACGCAAATAAGAATAATAGCGAAGAATCAGTTTTGGACTCTACATTATATAATTGTAGTTTTCAAGGAATAGATTGAGTTTCTGAGATTGGTAGATTTTGAACGGAGGACAGCATGTAATAAAGTGGACAGGAATAGAGCATATAAATTTCAAAACTTATTTTGCCTTTTTATGTTTTCCGCAAGCAACTTTTTTTTTTTAAATTTGCATAAAATGATGTGTGCTGCTAGCTTTGTTGATAAACGTTGTTTCAGTGAAACATAATGGCGATCTAACCATCGAGCAGGTTACCAATATTGCGCGACAGATGCGACCACGATCAATGGCGAAGAAATTAGAAGGCACGGTTAAGGAAATATTGGGTACGTATTTATTGATGATTTTATATCGATGCATGTATAAAAATTTTTTGGTGTTAATGATTCGTGACTTGTAAATGTGATCATAGTTTTTCATGACGTCGAATTTTTTAATGTTTATAGGTACGGCTCAATCAGTTGGTTGCACAGTAAATGGGCAACATCCACACGATATCGTTGACGCTATACGTAGCGGCGAAATTGTGATTCCAGAGGAGTGAAACGGATGATTTTTCATGTTTATTTTCGTTGTCATTTTCTTGTGTTGTTTGGAACTGGATTATGTTTTTTTTTTTTTTTCTGAATAAATGTTGCCAATTTTTTGTACATTTGTGGTAGCTGCACATATACTGCATGGTGGCATGACGAGATGTTGTTTGGATAAACAGGGTTGCTTGACGGTAGGAAATGACTCACAAAGTTCAGTTGTCAAGTGCAAGGGCCGACTACACGGTAGATGCCCATATTGTATGTGGTTTTTCTGGTTGATTTCAAAATTCTGGTTCATATTCAAGTAGTCGGTGAGGATGAGGCGATAGGTAATTTCTGAGTTTGAGATTCTGGACTGTAAAATTAGCAGTGGTGAGTTGTATTGATTGAATTCTTGTGACAAACACTGCTGCAGTAGGGATATATAGTGGGACATTCAGCATTTAGTATTGATACTTTTCAGCAGCTGGAATTGTGTGATGTGATCAGTTTTACCCTTTAGTGTTTGGTTGAAGAATTCATTTGAAAAAAAAATTAATCAATAATTAATGTATAGAAAAGTAGGATGGGGTATGTTTTGATGGGCGCAATTTATTATTTAATGGTGAGGAGAAATCTGGTTAATAATTTCAATGTGAATTCTTACAGTGACATTACTGATAAAAATTGATTTGCTCAGTTGTCTCGTACCAGTGTTTCTGATATCAGACGAAAAATTTGTGTTATTTTTTCATTGAATTTCTTTTTCTTTACTACATTAACAGTTTTGCTTTTCTTGTTTAATGATTTTTTTTTAAATAATCATTTTTCTTTTTTATTTTGTAAAATTATATGATTAGTAAATGATAGATGATAATAATAGCGCATTCATAGTGTAATGGATATGGAGAATCCCCAGATATGTTATCACCAACAATAGATCTTTGTGACGGGTGGGCCGGGCAACGATAGTTGCATGAAGAATGAGATGCAACAGTTCAAATAGCTTGCCTCAACAATCTCCGACAATGGCCGTATGGAAGAAGAATTCTGTGCAATAAAAATAGCTGCTACCCGGACGAAATGGGCAAAAAGTACAACAGAAATCACCTAAGATACAAAGATAAAGTGATCGCCTTCAGTTCAATGGCTAATAACAAGGGAAATGGAATACAACAACAACAACTTGCATCTATGGAGCTAGCCGAACGCACGAAGACAATGGTGCACTGTAGCGGACCCTGCAACCTAAGTGGGACAAACGCTAGGAAAAAAAAAGAGAGTAAATGATAGCTAATAAGGAGCATGGGAGGAGGGCATAAGAGAAGGAGGTGAGAAATTAATTAAGGGAGAAAATTTTTTTAGGATTTTTTATTTTGTTTTCATAGTAAATTTAAGATGGATGGCGGCGAGGAGAAATATTATTTCGTCCAGGTGGCAGCTATTTTTGTTGCGTAGAATTTTTCTTTCATACGGCTATTGTCGAAGATTGTTGAACCGAGGTATTTGAAACTGTTGCACATCTCATTCTTCATGCGACTATCGGATTAATCCGTTACACTATGAATCCGCTTTTTTAATTAATTAAATAATAATTAATAATTAATTGGTACAACTAGTCAAGAAAGATAAGCAAGGGTTTTTTGTACTCTTTTGGATTAATAAAATAAAATTAATTATTTTACTTTTTCATTACTGATAAAACTTTTGATATTATCGAATTAATTAGTTTAATGCAACATAAATTGAATTATGATATTTTGCGAATTTTTAATGAAGAAGAATTTAAAATTTTGAATTTGACAAAAGAGATTGTGTGGTAATATGGTTATTAAAAATAAATATGTTTCGATTTGAATTTTATATAAATTCTAAAAATTGAAGGAAAATGAAAATTAAACGATAGGGCGAATTGTGTGATAATATATGGTTAATTGGGTACGTGAAATTTTTAATTAAAATAAATGAAAGAATGGAAAGATATTTGTGTTAACTGTTAAGATTTAGGTTCGAACATATATTTCGAAAATACTCTCTGACAAGAAATCGGGAATTGCAAATTTCTTTCCTTTAAACGAGGAGTCCCTACAGGTGTGAGTCATCAACTTACGTTGACGGTCACGTGTCTCTGCCCTCTTGCATGCTCACGGACACACGCATGCATCAACGATCGTCGCTACTCGTGTCCCAGCCATTTGGAGAAAGGTGGAAAGTGCTGTTTTGAAAAATACAATGAGTGATTTTCCCGGGCACCATTGGTCGGGCGGTGTTAACAGTATGCTTGAGAAATTTAAAAAGTGAGAAGGGAGGAAGGAATTTTCAATGAATTCTACTTATTTTTTATTGCTATCCTTTTTGTGGTAAAATTAATTAAACACTGAACATATTAATTAATTGTTTTTAATATATTCAAATTACAATTTCGTTAAGAAAATTAGAAAGAACTAATTTAATGATTTCAAAAACTATTCACTGATTTCAAATTCCTTTCATATAGTTGTTCACTTAAATGCCTCATTGTTTCGGCATGTTTTTATATTATTTGAAACACATTGATGTGTAGAAGTAATTATTGATATTACGTAATTTTGAAAAGTTTTAGAAATAATAATTGTAACATTTCAAAAGTCGTAATATGATTTTTTTTTGTTTTGAAAATTTTTTTAAAGTTTTCTGAAGGAAATTACAGGAGAAATATGAAGTAGAGAAAGGGTTCACTTAGTTTCATATATTATACATATACAAATTTAGTTAATGTTTTTGTCATTTTTTTTTTTCAATTTTTTGATGCGTTTTCTTTTTGCGGATTATTCCGACTGAGTTTTTTTTTTTATATTGAGAGTATTAATTATTAATTTTTCAAATATTTCAAATTTCTAGAAATTGTGTTGAGTTGTACACGAAGGAAGAAAGATGGTGAGTGGAGAAAAAGATGAATATAGTGTGCAAGAATTTAATGTTCCAGATACTTACAGGTAATTATGAATTTTGTTTTTTTCAATTAATTTAATTTCTCATGTGGTTATGTTGAAGTAATTTTAATTTGTTTGAATATACTAAGCAAAAAACGATAATTTCTTTTTTGTAAGTCGAGAGCGTTGTGAAAATGTTTGGAATTAGTTTTACTTTGATCTTTTTTTTTTTTATTTACTGAGAATTAGATAGTTGAAATTAGTTGATATCAATTTTTGTCACTAATTATTTATTATTATTGATTTTTTGACTTATGTTTTATTAGTTTTACTTTTGATCATTTTTTTAGCTTGGATGACAACTTTTATTTTTTTATTTATTCTCGTTTAATAAATATAGAGTTACGTATAGTATGTATTGTTATTATTGTTAGTTAGATCTTTAGCTTTTCGGGAAATTTTTGAAAAAAAAAAAGACTGGTATTATTTACTTAGTGCTGTTTTCTGGTTTTTTAATATTATTTCTCTAAAATATGTAATTAAAATTTTTTGAATGGTTTGTAAAAAAATTCTATTTTTGCATTTAAAAATGTAGTTGTGCATATTATTACTGTGCTTCTTGTAAATTAATGATACTGAATTTCAGAGATCGGATACTGAAATGGAATGGATGGGGATATGCTGATTCATCATTTGAACTTATTAATAATACAGATGCTACTCTCACGGGTAATAGGTTAGATTTTAATTATTTTCAGCATTTTTTCCCAGGTTTTATGATTCGACCATTTTAGTTTTTATGTTTCTATAGTTATTATTATCGGCCATCAGTTCCATTCCGAACTTTAGCGAT
>JABVXS010001422.1:0-14976 GCA_013365335.1 Madathamugadia hiepei | reverse complement strand
AATGATTTATCCGTTATTTCTGATAATTCACTGTTTCAGGCTACAACAAAGCGAACATTATTTCCCACCAAACTTGACTTTCATCCACACATCGAGCCACTTCATCGCTGAAAACTTCAAAACAGCAAATTTGGCATGAACTAATACATTGTGTTTAGCTCGGATCTATTTATTGCCAAATATCATTGAAATATACATTCGGGACATCCCAGAGGGTTCTAGTAGTTGGCTTTGCTGCAGTGATATTGATTGACCAGTTATACTCTCTGAAAATATTCGTTTAAAGTAGAGCGACAACCAGTGTGATGTAGAATGTAGCGAAGAAACAGTTTTTTCAACTACGATAAGCCCTATCATTTCATCTGATATTCAATACCGACAAGTAAAATCTCTAGAAATTAAAATTTTTTAATCTTTTAAACTAAAACTAAAAATTTAAAATTAAACTGAAATCATCAACCCACAACATTCTGAACGCAAGAAAAAGTCATTTCTAGAGCACCCAGCACAATAGGCAACATTCAATTACCATAACCACAAATTAAAATATGCGTAACCTTTAAAAAATTATAGTTACAAAGAACACATCTTTAGTCTTTGGCTTTCTGAATACACTTTCAATTTTTCTTAATTCAAATTGCATTCTTTACAATTTTCAATTGCTTAAAATTTTTTGGCTTTAGCTCTAAAACTGTTTGCGATATCTGATCATTTTTAGATTTCTTCAATATAAAATAAAATTAATATATTCCTTATTTTTCCCTCATTGTTTTTCGAAAATTTCAAATTCTTGAATGGTTTAAATCCTCATTTCTCAAAGGATTTTTTAAATATAAGGTCTTGAAAAAGTTTTGAATTCCTGTTTTGTATTTCCCAAAAACTTTTTGAGAATCATGATCCCGGATGATATTTCTTTTTTTCGCCATATCTGGGCTACGACAAGTATAATTCAAAGAGTTATATTACTAAAAAATAAGCGACAAGTGGAAGCAAGGAACCTAAAAATGCATCCACAGTATTAAGTGAACGAATGCCGAACAAGTAAAGTTCATGAACTTAATGCGTAATCAGCAATAATTAAAAGTAACGTGAAACGTATGCACCCCACTGCTAATTCATTCGATGCATATTACATTTTGAAAATTCAAAGATGCAGTACAAAGCAGTCAAATTTTTATTACAACGTAAACGAAATACTGAATCCTTAGAATGATACTTCCTAACAAGTGCATAATGAAAATGTTGAAAAGCGCATTAATTCATCTTTCTTTCCGTACTACAGAAACAAGGTTAATGTCTTAATGTCCTACACATTATTACTTTGTGAGATACTGTAATAACGCAAAAACAGAAAGAGTAGAGCATGTGCCTCATACGAGAGTTTCCGGTGGGGAACGTTGTCGACGACGAGGCGAGGGAGAGCGCAACATTCCCACTTCTACTAAACGATCCATGCGTGACATCAGCGAAGCTGTGGAAAATCGTCTCTCCTTCCCAACTTTCTAAAATTTAAGCTAGTTGAAAAAGACAAAATTAAACACCGATAGTTACAATTAGAAACAGCAATTTTCTTAATTATCTTGCCTCTTCTGTCAGGATGCAACGATTTCACACATATGTTTACCTCCCAAAACATCACTACATTCGTTGCTTAATCTCAACTTTTACTTTTTGCCTTAAATGATAACAAAACACTAAGAGCTTTGGGATACAGTCACTCGGGTATACCCATCATAAATAATTAAATGCAACCATCTACACTGTAGGATTCGCTAAATTCGTAATTGGTATAATTTCAAAATCAAAATAGGAAAGAGACTCATAGCTCATGTAAAGGACCCTTTATTTTAACCAATACCATAGAGTTAACCATGCAAACTTACCAATGAACCCGGATTGAGGCTAATACTGTTTCTTTCTAACTGCATCCGCAATGATTTTGTAGATGAATTATCGGATGTAATACTTGATTCATTTAAAGCAGGAGTATTGTTGGGAAAAGCATCTGAATAGGGATACGACGAGCTGATCTGCAAGATGTATATATGTTATACCATGTACAGGTCTCATTCAGTGCCTATGAGATATTAACGCATAAGGAAATCCATGAGCAAAATACTCAAGAATAGTATAATTTTTGTAAGACTCAAAATCAGCTTCATTGATACAGCCACATCATGTCATCAGAGACCATCAAAAGAGGAAGAACTCTTAAAAAGACTATGACATTATAAACCGATGAAAACAGAGAGACATACTGGCGATTTGTCAAATGCAGGGTAGAGACGCTGTCGCCATGCAACTGAATTATATTTCGGATAAGCCACCAGTGCGACTGATGAGAGTATAGAGCTCAGAGCTACATCTCTGGTGAGAACGCCACCTTCCTAAACGGATGAAATTATGTTTTAATGAATAAAAATACCATCGATTCAGTTCTTGTGATTGTTTTCCTAACTCGAAATATGATGAACCCTTTTTCACTGCAGTACCCACCAACAGTTTATTCGCAAAGCTATAATCAGAAAAATTACAGCAATACTTGCTGGTCGCACCCATCGAAGATAACATTCGTCCCAAAACTGAATATCAACGGGAGAAGAAGAAGGTCGTATCACACCAACCTGCACTGACTCTGAAAAATTGAAGCACTTTTCACAATGAAATTCACTATCCATTTTTTAAGCATAATCTCTCAACGATTCCTCCAATAATAATAATTAACAAACAACTATCTCATTTTGTAGAATAAAAAAAACGTACCGAAACCTAGCAAAAGGTTAGCCGTATAAAGAACGTTGGTGAACATCAAGCAATATTTCGATGTATAATACTGCGAAAGAGGAAAAGTTGGAGTTGTTTTGTCCAGCGCTAATCTATCATTCACCGAATTGCAAGTCAAACCACTGTAAAATATTTTGAAAAAACCGAAATTTGCTTATAAATGAAATTTAAATACTGACAACTAACGAAATCTGATGAATATAAAATAATAGTTAGAAGAAAATTCTTTTAAAATTCTAATAGGAAATCATTATCAGCAAAATGAGAGAACGGAAAAAAACCAGCCCTATAATTTCCATTCCCGTGAAATCAATAACGTAGGTATCATATTTGCACTATTAATAAATTTTAACAAAGCCGATTTTTATCATTGTTTTTAGCTCCAAAATTTCACAGAAGAATTTGTGTCATTGTTTTAATTTGCTCACCAATACTATATAAGAGGAAAATGCAGTCACAAAAAATATCTTACGATGCGAGACCAGTTAGAGATAGATCCCAGAGTGCGATCAATAAATAATGCGAGTATTCAAATGAAAGTGGATGAAGACGTATAAGTTGCGCCACGCAATCCAGAAATAAAAGAAAAGTTGCTGTACAAGCTTTCCGTCTCGAATTCTGCAATATGCTGCGAGTATTCATATGAATTACAGATGAAATTGAAAAGAATTGCTATACCTGATGTAATATACCGCACTGAAAAACGAGTATACGAATAAAAGATGAAACAAAGTTCGAACCGGGATACTAGGGAGAAGGGTACAGTCAAAAATGTTTAATCCGAAGGGATATCCAAGTGCAATCCATTCCTTCTCTACCAGAGCGCTAAAACCAGTTATCGTTCTGTAGAAACTATCCGTGCAAACCTGAACCAATGATGACACTACCGTTGATGCATTGAATCCATCTCGGTCTGAAAATTCTCTTTCCATGTTCCACTCAAAAATTTATGTGCTAGTGAACACCGCTTGAATTTAGCTCATAATTATTTGCTATGAAATAGGACTAAGACTGAAAAGAACCAACCTGTCACGACAACAGATCGTTGTTTATCTATGAGCCTGTGAATGACTTTATTCGACATTTGCAAGCATCGAAATACTAAAGCATACCAGCCTGTATCGTCAACCAAAGTATACCACTCCTTTTCTTTTTCAATGAAACGTTCCATTGTGTCTAAAAGTATCAGTACATAAAAAGAATGAATGTTTTGCTAGTTTCCTAATCTTCACTTTATTCTACAGGAATGATTCTGTTTTGCAACTGTGTTTTATATTCATGAAAACTCTTTCAGTCTATTTTTATGGCTCAAACTCAGATCTATAAAATAAAATAGTAAATAAATACCTAATGAGCAAAGTTCACGAAGCTTCTCAAACGAAGATGATATACGCATAGTGGATATATCGCAGTCAATTACTTGAGGTTTTCGACGATGGGGATGAGCTTGACAAATCGGCCACAACACTCTGAAATTTCATTTCCATTGTTACGCTGTTATAGTAGAACAGCAGTAATGAAACCTTCTCTAAGATATATTCTGAATAAAAAAACAAGAAACATACTTTTCCCACAATTCTTGAGTATTAAGGTCTTTATTACAAGCGGAAGAACGAAGCAATGCACTACCATTTGATGATGACCAGCACCAAACCTGAAATAAATGTTTTAGACTAAGAAAAATCACAAGAAAGATGAAACCCATTCCTGGATATATCTTTTTTCACTTTAAACGACACTTACCGGAAATCTACCATTGTACCAGTTCGGTATAAGGCTTTCGTATACCGTCACATCAAAGAGATCACTTGGGACAACAACACAAAATGGATAACTGCAACGACAAATGTTACGTTGAATCTTCAAAAGAAAGGAAGACATGTGGTATACATGAAGAAACAGAAAGACACAGCAAGAAGATTCTACAGTTATGACCCTAAAGAATGCAGAAATATGGACCTGGGCACAACTGCCTTCTGTGTGGATATTTCGGATTTCAAAAAACAAACACGCCATCGTGCTTCGTTGTCCCCACATCTTAGCAATTCCTTTTGCCAGTCGTTCCCACTATTATATAGGAGTGCGGTGGGTGCTATAAAACTGATTGGTTTGAGAATAAATCTTACAAGTTGGGGATACTGAGATGAGCTTAAAACATCATGAAATATAATAGACTTGATAAAAATAGTGGAGAAAAGGTTTTCACTTAGAAATTTAAGCTGTACTTGGTTGAGGTGTTTTTCGAAATCCTTCAAAAGAAAGCTGCAACAAATTAGAAAGCGAAGAAGGGCGAGAAAAATGATAAATATTATTTGTGAGGTTTACGGCAAACTGACTTCGCTGCAGATCAAAGGTCCACACTCGGAAGTCCTAAAGCATTACACTGCATGTTCCGAAAAATGACAGAAAACTCGAAAAAAGCAACCCTAATTTCCTTCTTTTAAAGAGATTATTTGAACCAGTAAGGAAGCTTACTTTCATGTATATTTTGATGGACGAAACAATATCAAGCTGTGAGGCTGGAGCTGTCATTAATCGATACTTCTTCGGAGAAGCGTTTGAACGACCAACTGCAACTTTGAACTATCCCTTACAGTATTTGAAATAAAAATCAGCATATCACTATATTACCTTCCCGTTCAATTAGTGTCACTGCTAGAGTTAAAAACAACGGAGCGCAGCTGCATAAAACATTGAACTACATAGTTATTTTAAATCAAAATGCCATGCCAGAAATTAAACTATCAGTGCAAAATAAAGATGCAAACAGCAAGATTAGATTGTAGTGAAATATTCAAGACGAACCTATGGCTGACTGGGAATAATAAATGGAAGCAATAGAGCACAGCGGTACCTGATGTTCATCGGTAAATATGACGCTTCGACTACAGCACGGATCCGGCTGTTGAAAAGAGGAGATAGGAGAATGCAACGCAAAATATTATACACACAGTAATAAGAATAATGGTTATAACTGTAATAATAATAAAAATATAATAAATTGATGGAACCAATAATAATTTAATAATGAATAATAAATGATAAATAATTAATAACAGATAATTGACGAAAATAATTTATAAATAATAAATAATAGTTATAAATACAAATAATAACAGTGACAAAAAATAATAACCTGACATAAATAAATATATGAAACATAGATAACCTTTTGAGCAAGTGGCACGAAATATATGCGGAAGTTTGTGCAGTACAAATTGCCAAAGTAATTGTCCTCAAAAGGTGGATAGAGTAACACATCATCGCACTTTGATGACACTATTTCCCCTGAAAACACAACAAAACTTAATCTTAAGTACCAACTAAACAAAAAAAAATGTAGGCCACATGCAACTGTTCAAATAAAACAACACTTACCTTTCAAAAGACTAAAATTCGGCGGTTCGTTAATATCATCAACCTGAAACTTCTTTTATAACAATTTGCGACTATAATTTCTATTTCATGGTGCAAACCATGCCCAGGTGATTTAATGAAAATGATATAAATGATAGGATTTGTATTTAACGGCACTTCCTTCACTGTCCTGGGAATGCTTTTGCCGCAGTACTTAAGGTAGATGTTAAAATATGAATACGACAGTTAGTAGTAATAATTATGTGAACGAACCGTTAGCTTATTGTCGTATGCGGCCACGTAGGAACGAAAACTATCACGATGTTGATGTACATCAGATGGATGATGTAACATACTGTTTATGTTGCTTGATATTCCAATCACAAATTGCCATTCGCGACTTCAATTAATCAAATCATTGCATGCATCACTATTCACATTAATTACTTCAATTCTTTATATAATATACTTTCAAGCACGCTATACACGTGCAGAAGTTCACTTTAAACCATTCTATACAAATTCACTGCAGTTATGTTATCGTATATTCATGAGAAATCACACGTCGAACAGTGAGAACAAGTTAACAGAAATAACATCGACAGAAATTTCGTGAATACTAATAAAATATTCAATGTTTCAAATGTCCAAAACCTATCACTTCCTCCCCACAACATATGCAAGTCAAGTACCATAAATATAAATTCCTATTTATTAATTAAAAAACATTGAAGAGAATTTGTCATGGAATTGACCTCTTCGAAATTTTTATATTAGCATACGCGAAAACAAATTTTATATTTGCATAAAAAATAAAATCATTCGACAATTTTCACGAACAATCTATATGTGCAGCCACAACTGAGCATCATTCTACTTTTTGAAACCTATGATTAATGTCAATTCAGAAAAAGAAAATTGCACTTGCACAATGTTTTTAACAATACATGGCTATGATGATGAACACGATCAACCTATATGAAAATGGCAACAATTATAAAAATTCCAGTTCAACATAATCGATCTACTAAAACCTCGTTCCATTATTTTTTCAAGAGTAGGATATTTCGGACCTTTTGATCCTGCCTTTCGAAAAAATTGGTATAACATTTGTGTAAATAGAAACAATTCAATGAAACGCTACTCAAAATTATGTACAAGGAAAACACAAATAAACTACATCTCAAATAGTTCTATTCTTCTATGCCTTATCTATCCAATGTTCGACATTAAAGTAGCATTAAACGAAGAAACGAATAAATAGCACTGTATCATATAGACTTATAAATGTTTGTTGGCAGAGGAATGACAATATTTCATCAGTAATCCTGCTATCGAAAAAATTCCAAGGAAGAAATCCAACATTACAATACGTCAAGACCAATTATTAGAAATTATCGCACTTCAAAACTTTATCGATCAAATATTAATTTTATTAATGAGAACGGAAGCAATATTAGTACAAACGAGTTTAAGTCTTTGCAAAATAATACAGAAGGAAGGACGAATAGATGGCTCTAATATCCAGGCTTCATTCATCAAACGTGATATTTCCAGCGGGCACCCTTCCGGTGGTTCCATTCTATAACCCTTCTCGATATGCCGCACAACATCTTGTATTGGCTGGAAAAGATGATTGGAATTGGGTGTACGTCACATTTTATTTGATGAATAATTTACTAGTTCTCCCAACTTTTCCTGCTTCTCTCGCTTTTTCACATAATTGAATCATATTTAAAAAAAAGTAAAGAGATAATATAAGTACAAAGTTCATAAGTAATCTGAACCGCCACATTTAAAATATTTTTTTTTTACTGTGCTGTTCCTGATATCATTTTTTCTGTTATTTCACAAATATAATTTGCAAAAGAAATATTATACTTCCATTTTTTTCAAAAAATTACAAAAAAAAAAACAGCAAAAATTTGAATGAATTTGATTTGTTTTTTTTAAGCAATAAAAAAAATTGAGTAATCAACGAACAAGTCCTTAATAGCTAAATAAAATTCGTCATGCAGCATAGAACTTACAATGCGAGGATAGGGTACTCTTCCGTATGAAAATATCTCCCATAGCAACACACCGAAAGACCACACATCACTTTTCGTTGAAAACTTCTGAAATGTATTTTCTTGATACATCTCGGTGACATGTATGAAATGCTACATCTTGGTTTACTTGGCAAAATAAAACAAAAAAATATATATTGCCGTCTCACATCCAACAATTACTGAAAGCCCATCTCAAGCAAAGGAGCAAAATTATTGTTAAAAATGGTTAAATAAGACATATAAACCAAGATATTTCAAACAGAGAAGAAATGAAACACTAACGCTATATCGCAAAGCTTCGGGAGCAGTCCATTTGATTGGGAACTTGCTGAGCAGATTTTCAGCATACTGACAGTCATTGGAATCTTTTGCGAGCCCAAAGTCACTTATCTTCGCGGTAAGCTCATCATCTAGTAGCACATTTCTAGCAGCAAGATCTCGATGCACCAAGTTTTTCATTTCCAGGAATTTCATACCCTCACAAATGTCAACAGCAAACTGAGTCAACTGCATTTTTTCTACCTGATGACGGCCACGTGAACGCAAAAAATCTACCTACAAGTTCCAATATTTACGACTGAATTTAATGCACAGTGTACGAATCACAATATATATCTTCTCCAGAATGAAAGCTAACAGCAAACTATTTGTAAAAGTAATTAAGTAACTTGCAAGATTTCCATTAGCCATGTATTCAGTCACCATAAATATTTCTCTTACGTCGTCAATGACAACACCGAGCAAAGCCACCAGATTTACATGTTTCAGACCACTAAAAAACAGTAAATTTTATTGAGATATTAAATTCTTTTCATAATAATAAGTAATGGAGGGATTTCCTTGTAGCACTCACATCATGAATTTTGCTTCGTCCAGCAATGACTGCACCATTTCACTACACTTTAAAACTTTCACTGCTACTTTGTAGTCTCCGTAGTTTCCCAAAAGCACGTCTAAACAATTTAATAAGGATCCAAGTAGTCATGAAACACCCAATTCGAATGAAAATCATCTAAAACCAGACCAAAAATTGTATCATTGCGTAGCACAATTCAATCACTAAGTAGTATTTCATAATTTGGTAAAACATTACATTGTTAAGAGGAAAGGTTTAAAATATTTAGAAGCCACAAATCATTGAGTGGAACAAACCTCCGAATTCCCCATGACCAATAATATCTCCAAGTTGTATTTCATCTCGACTGATAATTAATGAAGCTTCCCGGAAAAGCCGGATTCTTTCTTTTAAAGATTCATTGTCCCTAGTAATTCGGCATTTATCGCCCCTAATAATTCGGTATTTCTCGCTGATTAGTGGTGCTATAAGTCGATGACATAGACCATCTGCGTCCCGTTTGTAATGCTGGAAATGCATGAAATCAGAAAGAGGTTGAGCAAAGAAAAAGGAAAAGTGTGAAAAACCAACTCGTTGGGACATAGCAAACTATCAACAACCTGACGACTATCTATCAGAAAAAGTTATCCGATGGCTCACCGCAATCAGCTGTGTCAAACTATCAAAATTTGCTTCATGGTCACACGTAAGGATACCGTTTAGCTGATAAATCCTGCAAATTATGTCACATTTTTTCTGCGCAAAAAAACATTTACCAAACCCTTCTTGAGCCTATTATAATAACTGATAAAATCACTTTCTCAGCCTTCTTCTGATATGTAAAAAATACCTATAATGCTCTACTCTGCCATTGAAGGCCATGCATAATGTATAGTCACCCGGAAAGTTGGTAGAATCGCGCACAAGAAATGTTCCATCAGCTTGTCCCGATAGTATTCTTTAAAAAAAAAACTGTTACAAAAGAAAAGTATAACACGGTCGGAAAAGGAATTTTCGTCTTATTGTGAAAATTTCCTTTCAAGTAAATCCATGCAGAAGCATTTTAATCTCTCCAAAAAAGAGCTAACTTTTCTGTATGTTCACGAGTGATATTCCCGTGATACCACGGTTTCAAATGCCAATCATAGTTGGTGGCATATCGCTTTTCTGCATTGACAACTACAGAGGTCTGCTTACCATTTATGCTTCCCTCGCTCTAAAAAATAAATTACTAAAATTACCACTGTTGTACTTTCATTTACTAATTGTAATGCCTCAAAAATATTTGCACAATTCCATCGTATTATGTCTCAATAATCCGTTATGCAGCAATTTCTAGAAATGTTTGGTCAATGTACAGCTAATGATAGGGCATTTCCAATTCCAACAATGCAGTGGATATTTCCAGCTCTTCTATGACCCTTTAATTTTCAAATACTATAAGCAGCATAATGCCTAATCAGAGCAACTTCATTTTCGTTCGCGAAAAAAAACGTGAAATAACATAAACAGACCAAGTTAACACGTAAATTCATAAAGGAAAACTTACCAGAATAGAAGTTGCTAACCGTTCATGATCATCTTCTTGACATATGTTATCATTCATCAGTCGGAAGCAGTAACGCTGTTGATATCGAGAATAATCAGACCTCTGACTTTCTTCCTTATCCTTCTGAAAAATTGATTACATCATAACTAAAGCTGTAAAAATAGCAGAGCGGATGTCACATTCCTTGAGAACACGCCTCATATTTCAATTCTTTAACTCACTTAGGAGTGTAAACAGAACACAATGATAATACTCTCATCGACTCAACCCAACTCATCACTGGAATGATCACAATTAAGAGATATAAAAAATAGTTTATGTACGATGACAGCAGTGGAGACAAAGACAGAGAGAACACTTATCCCTGTGGTCCACTGATTTCCAATAACCTGAAATGTGTGCACCTCGTCTTCCACAAACTGAATTTGGTAGAAGTCCGTAAGGCAGGTAAAACGGGATCGCTGTTTTTTTCATGCATCAATTGATTCTGATCAGAATGTAAGGGTCATTTTGGGTCATCGGTGGACAGCAATGAAGGCTGGACAGAAAGGTACACATTTCAAAAAAGCAAAAAATGGCGAATATCCATATATCCCGTAAGCAGAGCTTCTACAATGTTACACATTATATCCATATATCCCGTGACGATATTGTTATGATTACGCTTACAAGGAAACTATAAAATTCATTTCTCGTCCACAGTACGTGGTAGTTTCCCCTTTATTTGTCTCGACCCTAAACAAAAATCACGCTCGTGACCTTTATATCGGCTAAATTATGCGATACTGTAAGCTACTATGGACCAGTGAGTTGCTTGAAAGCCATATATGAACTGAATTCATGAAAAAAATGAATGCTACCTTCACTTTTTAACCCAAACAAGATAAAAGACAATGGAAAATACCACTACCGCCTTTTCAACAACATTGGTTTTATCAATGTACATGATGATTCAGCGAAACTTGGTCTGGTCTCGTCCATGTGACCAATTAAGTTTCGGAGGTGTGATAGGCGATATCAATTGTTACGGTTGAAATTAGGGTTCTGGAAGTAATTAGCTGAAACAGAGTCACTTCTGTGAGTTAATTATAAGTGACAAATAGGTGAATAGCACAACTACAGGGTTGCGGATGATACACTGTGCAAATGCAATGTCATGTAACTGTCACAGCCACTCATACTACGGCCAATGATGCGACGCTTGCCTGTTTGTAAAACGGAAATTCAATACTTCATTTTTTCTCCTTCACTGTTTATCCAACCTACATTCGGCATTGCTGTTACAGTGAAATGGATGCGAACGCTCAGAAACATTTCGGTAGCACTGATTCAGATAGCCAACAAACAGAACGATCCGTTACAAAATTCTGGAATTGCAAAATCCCAAGACAATCTAAATGCTTTTTTGTATTTTAGAAATAAATCAACCTGACATAGAGAAAATGATGATGATTAGGATTATTTTCCGTTCAATAGATGTTTATGCATAACGGGGTCAAATATGGTGAATCGATGTCATCTTATGGCAAATCTCTGGCTTACGCAATTTTAAGAAGATCACTGAATTGTTAAAAACGAAAAACTTCCGAGAAATTTGAACAAAGAATCAATGATTATCCGTTTCAGGTTCAATTCCTTCCAGTACCCCGCTTATTCCATTACCCCGCTTATTTTTGTATTTTTGGTTAATTGTTTTACAATAATTTTTCCATTCCCTCGAAGTATTCCTTCATTTGTCTGCGTAAACAGCAAATTAAATCGCATGTGTCGAGTTCTAGTCCCAGAACTTCCACTACAACATTCGAACACTGAGATTACCTATGACATTACAGTAATCCTGCTACATTAATCACTCTTCCGAACTTTTTATTGACTCTTTTTCCGGTTGACTCAAAAATTTCTGGTCAAAGTGTTCATTTATATTTTTATTATTGCAACAATTTTTTTTGTTAAAAGTGTAAAAAAATTCAAAATGAAGCTAAAGCTGAATACCATCCTTCATAGATAGTGATCAATCTTTTCCTCATTGTTGACAGAACTTTCCGATAATTACACTTCGACTAAACTTCGGACTTGCGCTTCTTCAACGAATATATCCGATCATTTCCATCATGGATATTTCCTCGATCCTCCTATTATTACAGAAATGGAAATATTGTTGGAGATTTCTGGCAAATTCCAACTGATAATTATATTTTAAATTCAATTTGTTCACAATTATACTCCATCTTCTTATTTATCAGCATTGCTTGGAAGTTATCCAAGATATGAGGTCAGAGGTGAACAGAAGCTGAACAAGTAAATCGATCCATCGATTGCATGATTATTTTTCTACTGTTATTGATGGAAGATTACTAAATATGAAAAGAAAAAGCAAAATATATTATTGCTTTATTGGATGAACAATAAAAATAAAGCAATAGAATAGAATGATTCAACAGGAAACTTTCCGTGGTGAGAGCCTTACGGTGGCGGAGAGGTGTAACTAGACGATGTTGCACATCTCACGTTGAGGATATCACGTCAGGACCAATACTCACCAAAGTGCTCTTCACGAGATCCCTTGTGCAAGGTGAAAGCGAAGAGACGTAGCGAGTGACTTAAGACAGTGGTTAAAAACACAGAACTTCTTTCCGAGCAAACTGGAAAGGAGTTGTGGAAAAGGGTTGACACGAGGAAACTCGTTGAGAAATCCACCGAACAAGGAATAAGGAATAATGATTCAACGGGAACAGGAATCTCACTAATAGATGAAAAGTTAAATTGGAACTAAACTAATTTAAGAATTAAATCAAATTTTGTAAAATCTTCAACACGTCGTGCGTCTTCCTTACTCTGCATGAAGTGGTCAAACTTTTACATTCTGAACTTCAATTCAACTCAACTTATCGATAGCCAGGCCTTTGACTAGCGTTTATTTTGAACTTTTTGATTTTAGCTAATATCTTTCATTTGCTAATAGCTTAGTATTTCACCACCTGTGCACATTAACTTTAGCATTACTAATAGGAAACAAGTGAGGCAAAGACAGGAGAAGTCGTAGACATGTCGCGGATTAGAGGATTTCATCGATGACAATCGCTGAACAGGTAAACAAAAATTTTTATAGTTTGTTTACTGCTAATTACAGCGGTGTGAACAGAACTGAACACATCGAGCTTGAACTGGGAAAGTTGAATTAAACAAATTTTCAATTTCGGATAATTTACATACGAAAGGTTTCGGGTCAAATGAATGAGATTAGAATAACCATAGGTAAGGATGTCGGGGAGTAAAGAGACAGTTGCGAAATGATGCTGAGGTCACCAGGTGCTTGCAGTAACTATTATGATGCCAATTGGTTTTACAAATCATTTACCTTTTTTCCCAGCAAAAGAGAAAAGGCCAGTGAAAAGTCGATGAAAACACTTTTGATGAGATAAATAGTGTCCTATCTTTCCACTAAGCCACACTTCCTTCTTAGTCTTTCAAATTTGTTGAAAATTTCGATGCAAATTTTAGTGATAAGCTTTGATAGCACGCACGTCTGATAAAATCGAATCCAACAATGATCTATTGTATTTCTTGATCCTTCTTTTCACTCAAATTCTTCCGCAAGTTTTATAAAAAAAGTTTGTGATTTTTTAAAATGCATCAATACAACTGTTGCTAGGAATTGTTGAGGCTTTAATTAATTATTTAGTCTACGATTGTTTTAAAATTCCAGTATGAAGTATAATTAATGAATAGCCAAAAAATTGAGGAATAGTGAGTAAGTGAGTGAAGTGAAATTGATGAAAAATGGATTTGTTAAGACTATCGATGCTAGTTGAAGCTTTTGCTGAACGTCCTCAATCAGATTGAAAATTTGTTTTCTCAATGTTTCGACCGATTCAAATTCTTTGGCTTCTATTTTACATCTTTGGTTCGTTGACAATTTCAATTTTTTTTCTCTTATCACAATACACTGCCAATTTTATAATCGCAACATATCAGTGGTTCGTAAATAATCAGAAATGAAAAATTTGTCATCAAAGCTCAGTGTCGTCAAGCTGATTGAAGTTTTTCAAATTTGATCAATGCAACCATTTACATGATGACCTTTAAACTATTTCTTTCAAAATTTCAATTGTCTGTAAAATTAACTCTTATTTAATAACAACAAGGATGTATCCTTTCACCTATCTTGTTCAATCTATACGCAGAAATGATCTTCCGGAATGCTGTATTTCATGATCGCGAAGAAATTAGAATTGGAGGACAACTTATCAACAACCTAAAATACGCTGATAACATCACACTGATAGCAACAAATCCTCAAGACATAGAAAATCTCATCAGGCTTCTAAAAACAGAAAGCAAGAAAATGGGGTTCTTGTTGAACATGTCCAAAACTAAAATCATGACAACCGAGAAGAACA
>JABVXS010001421.1:0-14982 GCA_013365335.1 Madathamugadia hiepei | reverse complement strand
AAAAGAAGAGAGATATGAAGAGTTAAGAAAAGCAGAAAGAGGACTTTTCATTTTACAGCAAGAAGCGAAGGACACCGTTGTAACTCTAACCATATACAAATCGACAATGAGTTGGAACAAATAAAGCTGGTGCCAAAATCGAAACCTTTACTGTGTACAACAAAACGTCAATCTTCCACAAATGCCGATGCCTTTAACTGAGATTCACGCCAATGGAGAGAATTCTGGAAAACTTTCAACATTGCGGAAAAAAACAACAACATGCATCTAAGGAGCCGGATGTAAGAAGAAAATGCTCTACAGAAGTGGACCCTGCAACCAAGCGGGACAAACGCTAAGGAAAAAAAAACAACATTAATTTTTTAATTCTTTAATTAAGTTCAACTCGACAATAATGAATCACTCCTTTCATCTCTGTTTTTTCGATTCTCCGCGAAATATAAGCATTTCGATTCTCCGCGAGATATAAGCATTTCGATTCTCGACAAAATATAAGCATTTCGATTCTCGACGAAATATAAGCATTTCGATTCTCGACGAAATATAAGCATTTCGATTCTCGACGAAATATAAGCATTTCGATTCTCGGCGAAATATAAGCATTTCGATTCTCGGCGAAATATAATTAAACAATAAAAAAAATAAAAGATTTCATTTTCTTTCGGCTTATTTTTTTGTTTAGAAGTTTTTTTTAAATGAAACGATAATTGGCAACTCAATTAATACTTTTTAGAAAATTCAAATTTACTTAAATGTAAAGTTAAAGAAATTTCATTCTTTCACAATATTAGACATCTAGAAAAAATTCGATTATTAATTCCTTCCTTTCATTTTTTCATTGTTTGATTGATTATATTTCTTCGAGAATTGAAATGCAAGAAATTTTCGTCAAGAATTGAAATGAAAGATTTGAAAAATTTTGCAAACAACCTAGCCAGTAGAAAACCATACAAGTGTCAAAATAGTGATTTTCGTGATTTCAACAAATTCTTGATTGTAGTACCGATGAGCAATGACGATGAAGATGTTCAAATGTATTTTGGTAATATCCTGTCTCGGGTAAGAAATCTACAGACCAAAGCATTTCGACATTGTGACACTTATATGACCGAAAAGGCCAAGCACTACGGTATCACTCCTGTGTAGGATCTTGCGGACCTGAAATGGAGTAAATTTTTCGATATCCCGGGAGAACGCGGGACAATAAGGGCTTTTTTTCGATGGCTGGGTTGAATGTAGCTGGAGTTCAAAATTCGGCAGTGTATTTCAGGAGGACGACATTCGCCTGATATGTCAAGTAATATCGACCGCGATGAATGTCTGTTGATACCTTTTCTAGACAACGGGAAACATATGAATGTATACCGCAGGCAATTGCCGCATACATAGTGAAACCGTTGCTTTGGATTAACGATCATTAAAAATTACCTTCCAACATGGCATTCAGTCAAATTAATAGTATGGATGACTGCTTTGGTTTTTTTTTAGAATAAAGAGTGACATTTGTGAGAAACAATGTCTATAACTATGTTACGACCACAGTTACGTATCATGTGTTGAAGTACAATTTATTGCAATCGAGTATTTGAAAATCTTTGATAAGAAACAATAATAATAATTAAGTATATGATGTTTGAGCAAATTTAGCAAAATTTAAGGTGTACTATAAAGTAAAAAAATTTTTTAAAAACCCAGCATATCGACATTCAATAAAAAATCGTACACAATTGAAAAAAAAACTCTCGCATTACGGTAAGAATGCTACTGTCATTGATCTTTTCCGTCTCAGATTTTTCAATTAAGCAAGCATCTCGAAACGTGATGAGCATAGAGTATTTTCAGAAACTAAATTATTAATTAGTAGTTGAATCATCAAAAAGAAATAATGTCAATCTCTTGTGAGTTATACTTTGAGTTTCTATGTTGGTATGCCATTTCGAACATTTGGTGAATTCGCTGAACTTTAAATGAATGGATTTCACACAAAATAGTTTACAACAAAAAAGTATTTCCCTGAATAGTTACGAAAAGAAAAATTGTTTAATCATCTAATTAATACAGTAAAAAACCTGAATTTGCAATTTTGACATTTTATTTTAGTGGGACAATATTATCAATGTGAGAATGAAAGAAGCAAAAAAGACTTATGAAGTTACAATTACTCACAAACTGTGAGATCTCATCTTGGATTTTGAGATCCAATTATTATACCACATTATCTGAAGCAATGTGTACTTTCTTTGCTTCTTTTTCCCACCGACTAATAAAAAACTTCCACTAATCCTTGAATCTCGAAACAGAATTTTGATTGTGAGACTCCAAAAGTTCGTTCAAAATATATTTTCTTGTTTCAAATAGAACGAGTGAATTAAACTTGAAAACCTTATAAAAATTACTAAAACTCGAAAAATTTTCAAAAAATTAGAATAAGTTATTAAATAAAACTATTTTCTGAAGAAAAAAAAAATCCACATTCTAATCAAAACCACGCTTATTTCGACTTTTGTGATAACCACTCATTTGCTTCCGATATTCTTCATACATATCTGGTTTCGAACCAACACCACGAAACTGATCCATAGCATCTCGAACGTCACCACCAGGTATAGGTTCCTCAATACCCTAAGGACAGGTTTTTCTTTACAGATAAGAACAAAATTTTCGACACAGAAAAAAGTCACATTTAAAAGAAAAATGTTCAAGATCAAGTACCTGTCTCTCTGCTCCTAAACCACCACCCTGCCAACCCATTTTCGCTAAAAGTTGTGCACCTTTATTCGCAGAACTTAATCGTGGTGGTGGCCCCGAAGGTGGAATGCTGAAAAGTACCATCAATCAAAAGATATTTAATTATAAAACGAAATTTTAAATAGTGAGGGACAATAGAAAAAAAATTCTTACAATTTTGGAGTAGGACTTCGACTGCCAATTTGCTTCGAATTTCCAAATGAAGGTCGTGTATCAGGTGAAACACTTTGTGAATCAGAACGCCTCCGCCGCCTCGCTGAATCTGATCGAGACCTGCTGCGACGACGCCTGAATCACATTTATCAGTAAAAAATTTCTTTAAAAATTGATAAATAGTGCCGAGGAGAAAACCAATGAGTCTCATGACTACCTTGACAAAGATCGAGATCGAGACCGAGAGCTAATACTGCCACTCGACCTAGAATGACTACTTCGTGATCGTCTCCTTCGCGATCTATCACTTGCATAAGAACTCGATCGACTGGACGATGAATCGGATGAACTGGATCGATGATGACTCCTAAAACATCCACTCAAATCCTGTAGTTTCAGAAGAATTAAGTCATCCTGACTAAAACAAAAACAAGTGTAAAGAATGATAATCAATAAACTGTGATAAAACAACCGCGAATTTTTTTTATTGCAAAATCGAACACCTTTTAAAAAATTACGATAAAAATACTAATCAAAACATTTTTCTTCATATGCCTTTTTTCCAAGTTGTTTGTTCATGCAAAACAATGTATATCGCAATCCACAAAATTTTTTAAAAATTTAAATAAGCATAAATGATACTTCATGACCAACTTCGAAGCAGAACGTCTAAAATTTTCCTCTTCATCTTTTTCATCATCATTTTCCTCAACATAGACATTTTCAATTGCATCGTCTAATGTCTTTCCTTCTGTTTTCAATTGCTCTTCCACTTTTTTCTTTATTTCATTTTTCTTAGAATAGTATTCAAATAAACCGTGGCGTTCCCAACCATCCCTAAATGATAAAAGAAAAAATGAGCAAATGATTTAAATTGAATAATAGTTAATGGGTGTAATTGCTACAGTTTAATTTCATCACAGCACAAAACAGCACAGTCAACTATTATGAGTATGGAATTTTTATGATGTGTACAGAATAAAATCGTAAAATGATGCCATTGACTATGTAACAATAAAGAATTTCTTATTGGAGTTCCGACTATTGCAATATTTATTTGTAATTCATTTGAAAAGTTTCACGAAAAATTTATGCTAAACCACTAAATACTTGAAAAAACTCACGCGTCTCGTTGATTTTCCAAGGTTTGTGGAGCATAAAAAGCATCGATTGCATGCAGTAAACGCTCGGTTGGAGGAATTGGAGGTGGAAGACGTAGTTTTGATACTACTACAGGTTTGTACTGGAAAAAAACTGAATTAGATCAAATTATCGAATTCAACATTTCAGACTTCTTCTGTAGACAGTAATGAATTAACTCATTCCCTTTTTCAATCTTCAAGTCATTTAAAGAATTAAATAACAAATGTTTATAGCAGGATAGTTCAAAAGTTAAGCAAATAGAAGAGAACTGAAAACGTCACCAGTACATCTTCCATCTCAATCAACGGCATCATCATGCCTGCCGGTAACTCGTAATATGGAACGCTTGGAATTAAAGCAGTGTCATCAAATACCTATAAAAAACTGATTTAACAAAACTGAAACAATAATTCTGACTAATAAGATGGAAATAAAAATTTCACTAAAACAGATCGACACTTCATGTTATACGGAACAATCTGGATAATGTAAAACCCAACGAGCTTACATTCTGTGCTGGAGGACCACCAAAAGCAGGAGCTTGGGAAGAACCGCGTACTGTTGCACGAGCTGTTTGGTTTTCATTTTGATTTTTGCAATTTTTATTTTGTAAACCACTGCTGAATTCGTCTTCATCGTAGATAACATATGATGGGTCATCTTCATCAGGTCGGGCATGATACATATCTGAAAGTTATGATCGGTCAAAGTGATGAAATATAAATAAAAGTTATTGAGAAAGAAAGATATCTATGCTATGCTCTTCCTAAGCTTGTTCTTTTCACATCTCCTCAGTGAAAAGGAAATGTCTGTTCCACTAAATATAAAGTCTAAATTTCCGATTGTCCTTACAAAACTATCTGCACCATCACCGAGAAAAGTTTTTTGAATGTCTTTGTCTTTTGATCGTATAACTACTAGCATTATACGCGGTTTCGACCATGTTGAAATTTACCTTTCGGTGATGGCACGTTGACGTGTGGTGTTGGGGCAGTGAAGAAACGACCATAATCATTTTCTTGGGGTAAACTGCTGAAGCTATTTTGTGCTGGTGGTGGTCCTGCAATCTTTTGGTCAAAGCGTGATCGACGTTCGCGACGATTCAACGGTAATGGTCCTTCGGAAGGCGCTGGTAATGGTGGTGGCGGCATTGTGAGTCCGGATGCCTGTGGTGGAATGTCTGCAAAATTTTTTCGCAAACTAAAATGCCAGGAAACAGGTCTCGTAATAATGTTGATAAATCAAGGTACTTACATTATCACTGAGCACTATATTATTTCCTTGCTGTGCAGTTAGTCTAAAAGATTTATGTCACTGAATTATAAATCATTCGAAGATTAACAACATCTAGCCCTAAATTAATTTGAAAGCTAATCCATTCGCAAAAATTACAATGTAACTGATTAAATTGGATTTTAATTGCATTTGACTGAATTGGATAACATTATAAAAATTAATAATTTGAGCCTTACTTTGCTTCATCCTTTCAGCTTCAATCTGTTGTTGCAGTAGAGCAATCTGCGCCCTACAATGCAAAGCAAATTCTTGATGTTGCTGTTCATAACCTTTATAAGTTGCCAGTAACTGTGCATGAATTTCCGTCCCTTTCTTTGCATATTCTGCTTGCTGCGCATTTTTCCAGTTTTGATATAACAGTAGTGGATTTCGCAGTTGCTTAAAATGTTAACATAATTCACTGTTATTCCAATAATTCCAGACTGCATGATCCACATTTAACAAAAGAGTTATTGTGCTACGCTAGAGTCATTATCCGAACCTCATTAAAAGAGGTAATTCCAACTTTACAAACACACTAAAAAAACACTACTTTAGTTACTACTAACCCAATTCGAGCATATAAGCATATAAAGGATGTTAAAACTTCAGGTAACCATGAAATAAACCTTATAACAACCATCATCAAAATATTTGTGACCTTCCCAAACACCAATCAATTTTTCTAATTTTTCATTCACAACTGCTTCTTTAACACCCTGAGCTGTGAATGCGTAAAGCTGTGGTACATATCGCGAAAGCATTTGTCGAATTGCATCCAACTTTTTTCGCTGACTAAAGTAAAACAAATTAAATAGTTTATAACAATTCGAAATGAATTGAAGATACAGCACTTTGCGAAACGATGTGCTTTTTTAAATATGTTTACAAATATGCGAAAGCAATACACGGATAAGTTCGTAATTTTACAAAAAACAAAAAATTCCGGACTCCTAAAAATACCGAGATTTTGAATTAAGTTTAGAGAATAGCTGTGTGAATAACTCTCACCAATGATGGGCCCAATCGTTTATCAAATATAAAATATGAAGTTTGAATTGTTCGGTTGCACGTGGTTCCTTCACACGGTATAGTAAATACATTAGTATAGCCTCACGCAGGCGATCAGTAGTACATTTTTCGAATATCCACTTTTTACTGTTCTAGAAAAATAAAATTGAAAGTATTGAACAAAGGAACTGTCTAACGTAATCAAATGTGAAATTTCATTGCGGTAAGGAAATATGCACTGAATGAGAACTCACCGAAATAACATCCTTGCTACAATGACCACTAAGCTGATCGAGCATTTTAGAAAGAGGTTCAACATCCAAAGAAACCTGCTCACAAATGGTTGCTATTTTGTCTGCTTCAGCCTTTTCGATTGCTATAGCAAGCTGAGCCTAAAACCAATGAAAAAAAAATCATTTTCAACAAAATTTAAAAGAGAGAAATTATTGAAAAAACATTGGAAAAGAGATGCGAGAAAGAAATGTTTCTTTCAGCCGAAATGGACAAGGAAAATGAAGATGTATACAGATATTTCACCACTTCGGCATATATTTTGTAACTGCAATGCATAATAAAATAAGCTGAATTTCGTCACTGCAAAATCTAATATTACGCTAATCTTCAAATTTATCATTACCTCTTTTTGTAGTTCAATAGACTCAAACTGGGCTCTTAAATTTGCCTCACTATCAGCAATCTGCTGGTTAAAAGTTGCGATTTGTGCCAATGCTGCGCTTGCGTCAAATTGTGGTACTGGAACATTTGGAGGGAGAGACAAACCAACAGGTGGATTTCCATCATTTACTGAAATCACAAAACAAGGCAATTGATCAAACAGCAATAAACATTAAAGAATCTTTGCGAATCATTTGTCAAAATATAAACTATTACAGAGCTCACTAGGTAGCTCTTGAACCTTAAAAAAAAATTAAATAGCTCAAGATTTCGTAATCAATAAAAAAATGAAAGAATTTACCCAACTGAATTACAGCTCATTTAATTTTACGTTTCATCCTTTCATAAAAACTTTTGTATCTATATTCTGCAACCGAAAATTTTCAAAAAACATTAATCTTTAGTTCGGAATATTTTCGCTTACAAGAAATGCAACATATTTATATAAAGACAAAGAGAGAAAAAAATCCAAATTTAACGATCAAAAATTATAAATTCCTTACACTTTTGTATTTCTTGCATTACCCGGAAACGATAGTAATCTGCAAAGTCGCCACCATACAAAAAAGCAAAACGTGGATCACCATATTGTTTAGTTCTTGTACGTTCCTCAAATTCCATTCCATTTTTGGCCACAAATTCTGCCAAACGATCAATAACATTGCGGGAATCTTCGTCTTCTGAAGTAATTTTGAAATGAAAAAAGGAGAAAATACATGGATATAATATTTATAAAATCGTAGATTTTAAATCTGAATTTCCTTATTCTTCTATGAACAATTTTTCCATTGCTTAAATCGTAAAAAAAAAAATTGGAGAAGTGAAATAATTTTTTGGACCTGGTGCTCGAGGCATCGATGTTGAACCTATTGCTGGTGTACCAAGCATAGTTCATAGATGATTGTATATTAAAAAAGACCTGCAAATAATATCCATAACATTCGGTTAAAAAATAAAACCAGAAAAACCTTCTGTTCCCACCAATCACAACAAAAACCGAATGTGGACTATAGATGTGCCCGAACCATAAAATGTCACCTCTCATATGGCCGATCCGGGTTTTACAGGAGAGCAGCCTTAGTGTGGGAACATTGTATTGGCCATTGGATGGGATGAATGGTTGGATCGATGATGGTGTCGGCGTTTCCTGCCTGAGATGACCGAGGTGTCGGGGTTTCTTGCTTAAAGATTAGGATGTCTGAGGTGATCGAGGCGGCGGGGTTTCATCCTTTAGGGTTAGGATGTTTGAGGTGAAAAAGGGGAGTGGGTTATCAACTTCTGATGGAGGCAGAGTATTCTGGCAATGATTTTATTGAATTTAAGATACAGTTTGCTTTGATTCTGTTGTACGGTATTAGTCTTTTAAAATAATGGCAAAAACAATGGTCGCTCTACCGAAGGTACCTGGAAAAACTCAAACACTCAATTTTAAAGTATGTTGTTTTTAAGGTGAAATATGTATTATTCAAATTAAATATTGAGAAAATATTACAATAAAATCATTGAGAAATGAAGGGTAAGATACAGAGGTGAATTTTGTAATTTTTAATTAGCTTGAAAAATGTTTTAAATATATTTATGGAACTGTTAAACAATCATATCAAGTTGGTTAATCATCAGATCTGGAAATTTATGATCATGCGGTGATGCAGACTAGATTTAATTAATCGTTGCTTAAGGTTCATGCCTTAATTATTTGTGATTATAGGACAAAGACAAACCGGATAGTGTACGAAACAGTAATATCACTGCGGCAAAAGCTGTTGCTGATGCAATTAGAACAAGTTTGGGACCCAAAGGTTAGTTTAGCATTTAAGATTCAGTTAAGATGTCATTTTCTTTGATAGAGTGCAAATTGTATTTCTTGTCAGGAATGGATAAAATGATTGAAACGGGAAAAGGTGAAGTGACAATTACAAACGATGGTGCAACGATTTTAAAACAAATGAGTGTCATTCATCCTTCTGCCAAAATGGTGAATTTTTTTTGTGCAAACTTTTAGATAGTCTTCGAGATTTATCTTTTAGTTCTTTGCATCTCTTTTCACTAAAGAATATTGGTTGATGTTTCAGCAAATGCCCTTGATTTATTGACTTTAAATTACTGTTGTGTCTGAAGCTGTCCGTATAAAATGTACATTATCGGTCATGTTCAAGTGTTTGAGTTTCTGAAAATTTCAAATCATTTTGACTGAATTATTAGAAGGTATTTTGATTGAAATACTACTCTAAGTTTATTTTATCAAACCTTGTAAGACCATGATTGAAATTTAGTCTTTTTTATTGGAAGTTATATGAAATAGAATATTTAGCTTTACATATTTATCAATCACTATTATCTCAATTAAGCATATTGTTGCAGTAAATTAATGAAAAAATGTTTTTACTTTTAGCTTGTCGAGTTGTCGAAAGCGCAGGATATCGAAGCTGGTGATGGAACTACAACGGTAGTTGTTATTGCTGGTGCACTGCTTGGTGGTGCGGAGAAATTATTGAACAAAGGTTATTTAATTGTAGTAGACAGAACGGCGGAAAAACGAGAAGGAAACAACTTACAGAGTTGATTATAGAAAAATCTCGTATTTTTTCCCATTCAAGTTTGAAATAAAGTTAAGCTAGAACAGCATCAGTGTTAATCAATAAAAGAAATTACTTTAGGAATTCATCCAACGACGATTTCGGAGAGTTTCCAGCATGCATCAGCACAGGCTGAAAAGATTCTGGAGTCTATGGCTTCACCAGTCGATCTAGATAACGATGACCAGCTAGCCAAAATTGCCACAACTAGTTTGAATTCCAAAGTATTTATTTTTTATATTCAATAAATTTGAATTATTGTTTTCTTAATTCAAAAGAAAATAAAAAACTTGTAGGAATAATTCAGTTTTGTAGTGCAGAGAGTGTTGAACATATTGATGCGTCGTCAAGATTGAGAAATTTTCCATCGCAGGACATTTTTGAAATGGATTACTTTTTAGGTTGTATCTCAGTACTCGTGGTTACTTGCTCCAATGGCAGTGAATGCTATTAAAAAGGTAACTTTTTAAGTTAGATTATATCTGCTTGAAAATTTATACTTTTTTGGAGGATCTAACTTTATTTTTATATGAAACAAACTTTTTTTTCGCAAATTCAGATTATCAATACGGATGACAAGAACGTTGATTTGAACATGATCAAGATTGTGAAAAAAGTAGGCGAAACTGTTGAAGAATCTCGTTTGGTAGGTGGTGCCCTCATTGATCAACGTTCAATGGGACGTGGTGGTCCAACTCGTGTTGAAAAAGCGCAAATAGGACTAATTCAGTTTCAGCTGAGTCCTCCAAAAACTGATGTATGTTTTCGTGCTCATTTGTCTCAAGCCTTATAACTACCTTTATTTTGATTTGTTCGTATATTTGGAAATTTCTTTGTTATTCTTCATAGCAAAATTATTTCAGATGGAAAATCAAGTGATCTTATCTGATTACACCCAAATGGATCGAGCTTTAAAGGAAGAGCGAACGTATTTGCTTGATTTATGTAAGCAAATCAAGAAGGCTGGGTGTAATGTCTTGCTTATACAAAAAAGCATTCTCAGGTATTTCGGAGTTGTTTCCTTTGTGAAGTGTGATTTAGTTGTCTTCCTGTGAGAGATTTTGGGGGAAAGTGAAAATTTCCTTGTTTTTGTTTTTACATTGCTTAAACTTTCATATCCAGATTTTGCACTTTTTCATTGAATAGTATTTGTTTAAGAGATGCAGTGAGTGAGATGGCTTTGCATTTTTTGGCAAAAATGAAGATTATGGTGGTGAAAGATATAGAGAGAGAAGATATCGAATTTTACTCTCGCATTCTCGGTTGTCGTCCTGTTGCTTCAGTTGACCACTTTGTACCCGAAGCATTAGGTTCTGCGGATCTCGTAGAACAAATTTCAACAGGAGGAGATGAGAAAATTATCCAAGTAAGTATTTTACTATCGATTCCTTACTATTTCATCGAGACTGTTTCTGGAATTTTTAGATAAGAGTAGGATGGAAATATCATTAATTGTACTGTGCCACTTGGGAATTATGTCAATGAAGTTGAGGCAAAAATGGGTTTACAGGTTACGGGTGTGCAAAACCCAGGGCAAGCAGTTTCAATTTTGATTCGTGGTACTAACAAGTTAGTATTGGAAGAAGCAGAACGATCAATTCATGATGCGCTTTGCGTTATACGTTGCTTGGTAAAAAAGCGAGCTCTTCTTCCGGGTTTGTCAAAATATTTGCCATTCATTTTTCATCAATTTCTTTTTCGGTTGCTTCTTCAAGTTATCTGAGGAGAAAATTATTTACCAATTGTAGCAATTCGTATGTGGTTATGGTTACTTTCGATTTATGAGTTTTTTTTAGGCTGGCACACAATCCACCTTTATTGATTTATACTTTAGGTGGTGGCGCACCTGAAATGGAAGTAGCAGTGCAGCTGCGGCAATTAGCACAAGAAAGAACTGGTGCTGAACAGTACTGCTGGAGAGTTCGTGTTATCACTTCATTTTTTAAGAAATTCCATAAGGCATAGTAAATTTTCTTTCCGATTTCAAGGCAAATAAATAATTTGCGAGACAACTTAATAATGGTCCATCGATTTCTTTTTAGGCATTTGCGGATGCTCTGGAGCAGATTCCTTACACATTGGCGGAAAATGCTGGTTTGAATCCGATTGCAACGGTTACCGAGTTGCGCACTCAGCACGCAAATGGCAAGAAAAATCATGGAGTGAATGTTCGCAAGGTTAGTTCATTAACTTAACCGTTGAAATGATTTTTGTTCATACCTTTGCCTTAATCTTGTTTTACTTCCAGAACTTCTAAAAATCAACTGTCTGTTTTGCAGGGCTATGTTACTGACATTAGAGAGGAAAATGTATTACAGCCGCTTTTAGTGTCTTCTTCAGCAATCAAACAAGCTGCTGAATGTGTTCGTTGCATTCTCAAAATTGATGACATCGTAGGTTTTTTTTGATACATACTTTTTGATTTTTGTGAAGTATTTTCATTTTTTTTTTTTATCAAGCATTAGTTCATGAATTTATGGTGCAGCTGATTTTTCACTGCTCTGATGAAATCGTAGAAATGTCGAAAAAAATTTGGTGCATCTTCTAACATGATTTCGGATAAACTTCACATTAAGTCATGTTGCTTTTTGTGCTTGCAAAGGATTAAGTAGAGCAGTTTAAGTATTTTATGAACTTTTTCTTGCAGGTAATGGCTATTCGTTAATAGGCTTCAAGGAATTTCTCGTACTTTCACTTGATATCACTGTTGCTTTTTTTATTTTAATCTTTTTTGTTTGCGATGTCGCAACTTAACTCTTAACGAAATATACTTTTCTAAATATGTATATGGAAGTTAAGGAATTCCACATTAAAACCTATCACATCTTTCTACATGCTTTGTTTTCTACCATGTTAAGTTTTCAACCAGATAAACTATAAAGAAAATACAAAATTTGAGTGAGTTATTTCACATGACAGAAATACATTCTGCAACGGTTATTTACAATTTCATGAATTTTGTTTTAACTTCTTTTTTTTTGTTTCACCGAACGCATCATCATTATATGAAGAGAGAGAAGAATATATAAAGCGTTACATCTCTCTCTGCAAAGTGAAAATGACATTAACTTTCCGTTAGATAGTTTGCTGAATGAAAGTAAAAATGTGGATGTTTGAAATATGAAACTTCTCAAGATTTCATGATAACTGGAAGAAGCATCGTCATATCGATAACTTTAGCACGTCTATAATTTCCCAGTGACTTTTAGATGCATTGGAATAAATTTTGATAGTTTGCTGAATGAAAGTTTTTTTTTTTTCAGTTTTTAAATTGAATTAATAAATAATAATAATAATGGAGAATATTGAAAATTTTGGTATATCAACGACGAATTTTCATAATTGAAAATAAGATTTTTTGGCTTGCTGGAATTCAAATATTCAAACTTATTGAGAGCATATGGTTATGGTATTAAGATGTACGGATACTTTTGCGATAATATTATATATTGACAAATATTTACCAACAACATTGGAGAGTTTGATAATTCGAAATGATAAGTAAGCTAAAAAAAATTGACAAAATTATGGAACATAACTAATTTGTTATCGATCGTAAGCGGTCGCTTCCCGACGACAGACCTTAGTGACTGGTCGCTTGGGCAAATCTAATCGCAGTCGCATGAATGCTAGCTACGGCGTACTGCAAACGATGACGTGCATGGACAAGACAAGACCTGGTATATGCGAATCATGATAAGCAAGGGTTTCTGGCTTATGGACAAAGTACAGGACTGTGACGTGTGGAAACGACGCTCTACAATAGCGGACCCGACAAACACGTCAGACAAACGCTAAGAACAAGAAGATTTATGCAGTGGAAGAAAGATGTCGACTATTCCAAAATACTAAAATTAAAAGGAATGTGAAATTTTTTTTAATCGTTTCGTTAAAAAAATGAATTTAATTTTCTTTCTTCTTTTTGCAAAAATTATTCATTGGAATGCAATTTGATGAATATTTTCCATCTCATTACATCGTTGTAAATTAACCGTAAAATTGCCACATAATTTTGGCTCTGCTGAATGAGTTTTTTCTGAAAAAAAAAATCAATAATTCATTTATGAATTATTTTATTAAAAACGTGTTAAAAATTAATTTCTTTTTTGCTATTTATTTAACACTTTGTTAAAAGTTTAATTTTTAAAAAAAATTAATTTACCTAAAAAGGTACCATTACCACTATCAATCTTTGGTTTACCAATTTCCATTGTCGATCGTTTCAATAATTTTCCACCAATCATCTCATTAACATCACCATCATCTGTTTCTAAAAAAAAAAAAAAAAATACAAATATATATATATATATATACAAATAATTAATTACGTAAAATTGTGATTTTGAAATTAAACAAAAAAAAATTCCAAAAATTATTTGAAAAAAAAAATGCTGACAACAATTTTTTCCTTTCTTATTTTATCAAGCATTGATTTTTGAGAAAGAAAAAAAAATTACAATTATTTTTTTTTTAATTTGACTAAAAAATTCAACCACCTGTTACTGTTTTTCTTGCAACAATTTTTTGTTCTTCAAAAGCTTCAATCCAACGACTTTCCACATCATTATCATCACAATTCTGATAAAAATTTGCCGCATACAGTAATTCCATCGAACCAGCTTTAATTAATTTTAATTCATAATCTATCAATTAATTTTAATTAATTACACATTTATTATGCCATTAAGAAATTTAACGTGTTTTTTTTTCTCTCCCTAAACATTGTTATTTCAATGTAAATGTTGAATTTCCATTTTGGTTCCTTTTTTTCTTTTTATTAAACAATTTATTATCGATTGGAATTCATTAAATAAAATCAAATTTGCATTTCGACAATGTTATCCTCAATCCCAACAAATTAACTAATTCTTACGTATTTCACGTACTTGGTAATCCAACATTAAATTGAACAGTTGAATTACCATCACCACTTACATCACTGCCATACAACCAACAACTACTCGTCTTTTTACAATTCGATGATTCCTCAAAAGAAAAACAAAACAAAAAATTTTTAATCTAAAAAAAAAAACTGAAATTAAAAGAATTGAAAAATAAATCGAAAAAGGAATTAAAAGAATTTTAGAAAGAAAAGAAAAAAAATGTGTCATTTGAATTTTTCCCTCTGCAAAATTGAATAATTTACATTTTTGTATTAAAAAGTGTCTGAAAGAAATGTTTGTGAAGTACCATATTCTGCTGCTTTTGACATTTGTTTGAGTGGAAGGATGAACGAAATTTTATTTCTTTTATTAAGTATATTAAATGTATTGTTCAATTCCATTTCGTGTTAACAATTTATCTTCTTATGCAACCAAAAAACAGGAAATTTAATTGTGTGTGTGTGTGTGTGTGTGTATGTGTGTATTGTGTGTGTGTATGTGTGTGTATGTGTGTCTGT
>JABVXS010001420.1:0-14988 GCA_013365335.1 Madathamugadia hiepei | reverse complement strand
CGAAACGATCTCATGGGAAAAATCCAAGGGAGAAGGGCAGGATGGCAAACATTTAACAAAATGAAAGACATCCTCCTGCATCCCTCTCTAACACTGAAGATGTAAGCGGAGATCTTCAACTCGACGGTCCTTCCTGCAATGCTGTATGGATGTGAACCATGGGCATCCACAAAAGCCGAAATACAGAAATTGGAGGTGACCGTACGAGCCATGGAACGAAGGACGATCGGAATTTCGTTACGAGACCACGTCCCAAACGAAGAAATACGACGTCAAAGTAGAGTATACAACATTGCACAGGAAATCATAACGAGCAGATTGAAATGCGCTGGACACGTATGCCGCATGCAGGATGGTCGGTGGACTATCAAAGTCTTCGATTGGTATCCTTTAGGGGTTAAAAGACCTCACAGGACACCTCAAAAAAGGTGGACCGACCAAATTAAGGAAATATGCGGGCAGATCGTGAAAAACAGATTGCTCGAAACCGAGAAAAGTGGAGAATTGTTGTGAAAAATGGTCGACACGAGGAAATTCGTTGATATATCGACTGAACAAGGAACCAAAGAATCTTGTGACTGACTGATACGATCTTATCCCTTGATTCTTAGGCAATTGAAATTGCTTAATTAATGAAACTACAAAATTAGTGTGTCATTTTTTTTCACAAAACGAACCCATTCACTATCAGCGGTGAACTTTCACCATTCCATTTCCTGTTCTTCCAACACTTAACAACTCTTATTACATCCTCCATTTTAATCAATCATTTGCACTTCAAATTATTCAAAAAAACGTCATTTAGATTCAACAAATTTTAGAATTAAGCGTACGTGAGCTTTGAAATATTTGATGTCATCAATCAATAATTAAGACATTTGGCAATTGCAATTATTCGATAGATATGCCCATGAAATAATTCAAATAAACCTTGCAATTAAAACTTTCATAGGCATTATTGGAGAATGATGAACTCTTACTTGGAGAAAGAGAGAGAACAAAAAAGAACCGAAAGCAATGAGGGTTTAAGCCAACAACATTGTTCGAATTGTTTGAGTATAAAGAAGTACGGTGAAGTATAGTAATGGAAATATTGTTGGTGCAGAATAAAGTAATCATCTGCAAATGATGCTATAGATGGTGAGCTTTCCTCCAAAAAATTTTCTCACTAAATTTAACAATTCAATCGCTGATAATTTTAATTTCCATACAAAATCGTCTAATTGTTATACAGTATGCGAGATTGCTACCGTAGTTTGATCCAACTGCTATATGTGACATTGCTACTGTGGCTGCTACAGTATGTTACAATTTGTTACAAAGAATGCAACATTACAACGATTTTAGTAATGATTTTATTGCAATTTATATGCACTTCAAACTAATAGGAATGAACAAAATGAATGGAATGGAATGGAATTTATTCCTCGAATTTTCAACAGTGAAATGTGAAAAATGAAAATGAAAGATAAATTATTCAACAAGGAAATTGTAAAAAAAAAAAAAGAAAAGAGAAGAAAATGACAAAAATTCACGGTAACAGTTCAAAAGTAATTAACAAATTGTAAAGTAACAGACAAATAATAAATACATTGTTACAAACAAATTAACAGATGTTGCTGCTAATTGCTACAGTAATCATTGATTGCATGGAATGAAATATACTGTACAAATAAAATCAAACATCACTTAAATACACTTTCAATGATTCCATGCACAAAAAAATGAGAAATTAAATTGGAATTTAAATACTGGAACAGAAAAAGAAAAAACAAATTTGTAAGCAAATATTGAAAGGAAAAAACAATTAAAGTAATTGAAAAAATCCAAATTAACTTGAATACAACAAATGGTATTGATATTAAATCGAAATGAAATAGTTAGTTTGAATTGTTCAATTTTCTCATATTACTTCGTACCAATGAAAGTATCGATAGAAAAGTAAAAAAAAAGTATACATATTTGTATATATAATTATGAAATTCAAAAATTAACTAATTTTTTGTTAATCACAAAAAAAAAAATCAAAAAACAAAATAAAGGAAATCACAAAAAGCAAATTAAAATTTGAATTATCAAAAAGTTCTTTTTTTTTTGTCTTCTATGAAGCTATAAGATTAATTGGTCATAATTTGCTTGTTTTTTCCTAATTTATTTCCAGGCCAATACGAATATTATAAAAAAATAATAAGAAATTGTGAAGAATCTACGATTATTAGGATGAAAAAAAAAAAACAAGATAGAAATGAAAAAATTTCGAGGAAGAGAATAAATATATATGCTTATTGTTTTCCTTCCTTTTTATTGCTCTTTTTTTGTCATACACTAATTTTCCAATAATTAATTAGCTCTTTCCTTTATTCCATTCCTTTCCCGAAAAAATTTGAATTTTTCCTGAATAGCAACCAAACACTGTTATCATAAATAATTGCGATCAATTGAACTGTAATTTTCGTAAATTTCGTCAATTTTTTTCCATTACTAAATTGATAAATTACTTTTGTAAAAAAAAATTCACTGCAAAAAAAGGCATTAAATTTGAAAAAAAAGAAAATATTTATTAATTCTTTCGTTCGATATTTTCATTTTGCAAAAATTATAGACCTATTCATTTTACCATGCTAAGGCTTAGATTTTCTTTGTAGAAAAAAAAAAAAATGAAAAGAAAACAAAAATAAATGAATTACTACATTTAGGAAAAATGAGAAATTGAAATGGCATGAAATATGCATTCCTTTCACGTTACCGCATTCAAAATGAATATTTCAAGGGATGAAACTATCTTTTTTTCAGGATGTATTTATCTAAAATTTAAATTATTGTAATTTCAACAGGCGTTGCTTCGTGCATATTTTTTGCTGTCCTTCTGTTTTTACCCGAATGTTTGTTAATGTTTGCAATAATTGCGCAAAATTTGAGTTGACAAATTGCGCATTCACAGAACAAATAATTGGCTTTGAAAATAAAATACAGTAAATACAGCGTCTGGGTTATCACATAATGATTTGATACTTTAAATATAGCTAACATCAGTATCCTGAAAAAAAGATGTCGCGGTAGAATGTACGTAACCACTGTTCTTGTCATCCGTTTCCGGTTCTGAATCCACTGTTGTAACGCTACTTTCCGAATTTTTTCCAACATTATTGAACCGTTTACAAAGACCCATTAGCATTAATTGCTCATTTGCATCTGCTTTACATCCAAAATCATCACTGACATTTGGTAAACAATACTGGTCCTGTAGAAAAAAATTAATTAATTAATTAAAAAAAGAAGTAAATTGTGGAAAGCAATATGAGAAATATCCCTACGTCATGATAGTGCAATTTGGAAATTTTTGCAAAATTATAAACTATCAACACATTTTCACTTCTAATTTTTCCATTTTAATAATCAATTTTGAATTCTTTTTTCTCAAGGATAAATTATTTTCGTATTTTTTTTCTGTGAAATGCATCAAATGAATTGAATTACATGGAAAATACAATGAAAAATGTTTTCTTTCAACTTCAAAAATTTTAAATCCAGAAAATACGAATTAAATTTAACTTGAAAATTTTGAAAAATTTAGATAAATTTCATGTGACAATATTCCAAAAAAAAAAAAATTTAGAAATTCAGCAAAGTTTAATAAACAATAGAAATTAATCCCAAAAACCGCAGAAAAATAAAATTTAATTTAATTAAAATTTTTGTTTCATAAAATTGAACGGATAGTTGAAAACTTAGTTACAGAAGAGAAAAAAAAATTTAATTTTAATTTTCGATTAATATTAATTTAATGAAATTTATACGAATCGCTTACCTTACCAACTTCAACAGTTACATTACCGGATGAAATGCTCAATGGAGAAATCTCATCGGCTGATTTTTGTCGTTGGGGTAACAGAAAGTTCCCGTCCGGATTTGGTGATACGAGAATTGATGTCGTATAGCTACGCTTCTTATCCACTCTATTCCGACAAAGTTCTGTATTACCATCCGTAACCGTACTATTATGCTTCTTAAGCGCACTTCCGAGGCGACCTAGGAACACTCGGCAATGTATTTTCCGGAATAACTTCATTTCAACATTTTTTCGCAGACATTTAAAATTGCATTGAAGATGAGGATTGTGTTATGAATTACAAATTATTCTTATGATTGCTTGATTAAAAAAAATTTTTTCGTTGTTTCATATTTTTAACAAACACAGTGCATTTAATGCCAATTTCATTAGATTAATTAATTAATTTCCATACGAACCAGTCAATGAATAAGCCCTTGCGGATAAGCCACTGGAATTCTTCGATCTACCAGTACGTGATGATCCCGATGGACTATCCAAATCTAAATCTTCGTTCATTATTTTTATAAAAATTTGATTAGCAATTTCGTTTCTTTAATCACCACACATTATTTTCCATTTGTGATTTAAAAAAAGAAATAAAAATTCCAAAAAATAAAAATAAAAATTGCTCGGTTAAATTTAAATGGTTAATCCCCGATTGAAAAAATTGTTTTTTTTTTGATAATTTTACAATTTTTTAAATTAATGCGCCATTTTGTAATTTACATTATAAATTCTGAAACAAAAAAAAATTTTCAAGTAATAAGCAGTGGTAGTAGCAGCAACAATAAGTATTACAGGCTTCATCTTTGTTATTCCGTGATGTATTTTTCAACAAATCCGGAGTTGGTGGTTGTGGTAGAAATGTGGAACATATGGCATCTGTTTCATCTTCCAGTAGTAAATCTTCATCCACTATTCCTGAAAGTTAAAAGTAAATTTTAAAAAAAATTTGAAAACTAAAGTTAATAAAAATATTTCCACAGATATACCTCAAATTTGCTCGACGTAATATGAATAATAATGAAAAAAACTGCATTAAAAACCGAAAAAACCTGATCTGTCCCAATTTAATTTAACTTACACCATATAAAAAATGGAAAAAAATTGAAATGAACAAATACTGAAAAATTTAGTAAAACATGTTTTCATTTTCACCTAAGTGATCATCTAATTCCGGATCAATAGAAAGTGAATCGGCAGCATCCGGATAGTGCTGGAAAAAGCTTCGCCTATCTTCAGCAACATCAACATTGAACACTTCCTAAAACATTGTTTTAAATTTTACTTTATCACAATTATCACCAATCATCGGCGGCAGTAGCACCACGAACATTAATTTTATAATTAGAAAAAACGTACTAGAATATGATTTTTTCTTTGTAAAATTTTTCATGTAAATTTAACAATTTCATTAATGCAAAATTTTTAAGAAAAACAAACAAAATCTTGAAATGAAAAACAAATTGATCGCTTTTAAAAGATCATTTTGAGCTTTTCCTTCATTCCAATCCTTTTTGAAATGAAAAAAAATTTATTTAGTTTTTCAAATCGGAGAATTTATAAAAAAAATTGAAACTTACAAAAGCATATTTAATAATTAGTTCAACAGCTTTACTCATTAAATGTGCAGTGGAAAGGAAGTTATTATAGCAGGTCGACGATGGTGATGGATCTTTCCAGATCATTGATGGTGTTATTACAGCACCCAAATTTGACGCGGTCATTAGATTGTCCATTTCAAACCTAAAAATTTCATTAATAAAATTTTTCAAAAAAAAAAATTTATAATAATAAATTTTAACATTTATAAATTCAAAAAAATTGAGAAAAAAACCAACAACAAAAATTACACGAAAATAGTACAATAAAAATTATTGAAATGTTTTCATAAAATGAAAAAAATCGAAAAATTATTTTAAAAAATGAAATATTTTATTAAAATTCAATCATTTCCTATCAATTTTAATTTTTTAATGAATAATAGAAAGTAATTAAACATATATATGTTATGTAAATTTGTGCGCATTTTTTTTTTTATTTTCAAAATTTCATTTCAATTAAAAAACCAAATTTTTCGCCGATAATTTGAAAGATAAAATAATTGGAAGTAACCATGTGACTCGTTTTAAATGAAGCAATAGAAATTTCAACGCATCCAAATTTCTTGGCGGCAATTTGTTCATCAATAATGTGATATGCTCAACAATCATTGGATCTTCCTCAATTAAATTTTTCTGAAAAAATTTTTTCTCAAATTTCAACATTTATATTTATTTAGAGAAAATTAATTCTGCCAATTTCTCATTCGTCGATACATTCCATTAATTTGCAATCATTGGCAACGTTAACATAGTAGTATCGCAAGGAGAAGTTGCACATTCAAATAAATCAATTAACAGAAGAGTAAATATTAGCTAAAAAAGTAAAAGAAAAACTTTGACAAACTTGTTAGTCAAACCGAAACATTGCAAACTCATCATGTAAATTAAAAATAAGCAAATTAAAAAATTCAAACTTTTTATGTAGACCGGGCCAAAAAAAATCTTTTCAAACATTCCTTTTTATAATTGCGGAAAAAAAAATTAATTCACCTCGGCAAATGCTATCCATTCATCGTACAGTTCGTGTGTAAGTAATGGCTCCGGTAATTTTCTCAGGTAAAGCTTAACAACAGAAGCAATATTCATCGGATGATAGCTACTTAAATCCACTTCATTATCATTACTTGTTCGTTCAAAATCTTCACAAATTTGTTCAATTTTACTTTTTACACCACACGTACGATAGATACCCTTAAATGAAAAAACAAAAAGAAATTCTAGTCATTTTAAATTAAAATATAATAGGAAAAAAATTAATATAAAAACATTCAAATTTAAGCTTCATTTTTCATCTTTTTAAATGGAAAAATAAAATAGGGAAAAATGCAATCAAAAAAATTATTTTTCATGAAAAAAAAAGAAATAAAAATTATAAATTTAAGTTAAAAATTAAAATTAAAAAAAAATTTTTAATTAATTGGAAGAAAAAAATTGTTTTTGCAAAATAACTTTTTACAAAAAAACAAGAAAAGTTTATTTTCTGAAATACTATAATCTTTTTACGCAGATTTTCTCAAGTTGATATATTTAATTCACTAAATTCTAAAAAAATAAATAAATTTCGTTACCTTTACTTTTAATCCACGTTTTTGTAATTCATCAACACAACGTTCCAGTACAACCGGAATTAATCGTGATTGTCCAGCTAGTTGATTGGATAATGGTACACCAAATACACTGGTACGTCGGGATAGATCGGAGGAACTTTTCGGATTTTGATCACATGGTACGGTAATTCGTGGCAAACACGATTTATGCCATGACATCCCGCATTTCGAGCATTGTATTGTTGAAAGTAATGAAAGTGCCTCACAATGAGCACATTTTGTTGGTTGACGTGTACGTTGCAACGTATGTGACCTGAAATGATTTGCTTTTCTTTCTATTTTTCCTTTTCATTTTTTAGAACAGTTAAAAAATATCTGTGGTTAATTAAGAATAAAATGAAATGTTTACGAGAGTTAAATTAACCTTGCAAATTCAGTACTGGACACATCCTCCAACAATCGAGCTGAAATGGACATCAAATAAGATGATGACAATTGGTTAGGTCAAGCGAATTGGTCTGATTTTAAATGAGAAAATGAACAAATGAATGAATGAATGAATAAATGAAAAAGCAAATAAATAAATGAGCAACAATTCATTCTAAAAAATTGATTGAATTCAAATTCCCAAAGCAAAAAAATTTTATTCTTTCTTCAATACTCCGCCGCATCCCTGTCTCTCGCTCACCCTCTTTTCCTCTCTCTCTCTTTCTTTCACTCTTACTCGTTGTTTCGAAGAATCTCATCGTTATACTAGAATTGATTAAAGTGAAATTTTTAAATGCGTCTCAAATGAAAAAAAAAGTTCAAAGAGGAAACAAGGCTTTATTTGTTGTTTTTCCCTTCAAATTTAGCAACTTTATTTTCAAAAGAAGCATTTTGGAAGAATGGGAAAAAAGTATGCAATTGTAAAATTTTTGAGAAAAAAAATGAAAACAAAAATTTGAATTTTTATTTGAAATGTTCGAATTTTAAAACCAAAAATTTGTAAAATTAAACGAAACAAGAAAAAAAGCTATCAAAAATTAATGTCGGAAAGTGCTTAATTGAAATTGGCATTAAAAAACATCAAAAAGCTTTTCAAAAACATTGCACCAAATTTTAATGAATATTTTTTGCTTCTGAAAATAGATTAATTCCTTCAAAAACAAAAACAAATTTTTGGCGCAATTGCTAAAATTTTAGAACATTTTGAAAGTTTAATTTTAACATTATTTTGAAATTTCAAATTTCCGTAACAAAAAAGAATTACCCTCTTGAATTCCTTTTTTTCTACAAAAAAAAAACTTACTGGATTTTGTAGAATAGAAAAATACAAATTTCGAAAATTTAAGTGATAATAAACAAAATATTTAAAAAATAAATTATTTCCCTGAAAAATTCATTCCAACATAAAAGTCTAAAAGTTATTGAAATTTTGAGAAAATAATTTGAAAAATATTAAGCAGTTCTAAATTTAAATTGAAAAAAAAAACTATGGACCTTTAAGGATATGATTTATAAAATTGTCACAATCATACATTCAAATGCAGCATGTTAAGTTTGTAAAGAATTTTCAAAAATTTTAATCAGATTAAATTCTAAATATTGAATACTGGAAAAAATCAAAAAATCGGAAAATTTATTGGAAATAAAAATTTCTTTTTCTTTCTTTACCTACTGCTTTCAAATTCAACAACAATTACCAGCGCTTTTCTTTTGCTTTCGATCACCAATTATTTCATGACCCATTAGTTCAATTGCATTTCGTCGCTGTGATGATACGGATGATGATGATGAGGTATGATTTTCTGATGATATACCATCACCACTTTCACCACTAAAAAAAATCACAAGACTAATATCCGAAGTTTTTGATCCATTTCAAACATCAACAACATCAACCAACAACAATTTTAGACTGTTATAATTAAACCGTTCATTTTATGAGTTAATGAGCCATTGGTTCATTTCAATATTAATTACTGAAATGATAATTTGAAATAGTAATAATGGAATTTTCCATATTGATCGTTTATGCAAGATATTTATCGGATCTGGTGGATACAGAGAATAAGAATATATAAATGATTTGATGAAATTACCCGAACTACAAGTATCTTGCACATCTTTACGATGATGCAACAGTTTCAAATACCTTGGCTGAACAATCTCCCACAATGGCCGTAGTAGGAAAGAAAAATTCCATGCCACCTGGATGTAATGGGCAAGAAGTACAACAAGAAATCGCTTAATCGCCCTAAGTCCAAAATACAATAACAAGGGAAATGGAACGCAACAACAACTTGCATCTATGGAGCCGCACGTATGAAGACAATGCTCCACAGAAGCGGGCTCTGCGACCAAACGGGACAAACGCTAAACGAAAAAAATAAATAAATTTGCCAAATCGTAATCCGGTCAGAACGGTACAGAATGTCGGGAAAATCGCTAGGAATTCAGTTGTTAGAAGTGATGAAATTAATCACTCAGACTGCTATAATATAAAAGTTTTCTTCCCTAAGAGATATTCCTTTGTTCTCAACTGATGAGTCATCCACCCACTCGCACGTACTACCAATCTAACATTCCCTTCTTTGCAATCATGCACGTATGCAATGCTTTACCGTCTTTAAAGCCTATGACAGTCTGTTAGCCGTGCATAAATAATCTTTGCCTGGGCTCTAAATCGTTGCTTGATCGGTATACTATTGGGTCAACTGTATAAAGGTCAACTGCATATACCATGCCCTTCCACATTCCTAACCATTTTATGCTTCCCGTTTATCGACGACGGTAACCAAACATTATGGATTAAGGAGATTTTCTCTTTTTTGCATGCACGTTATAATGTTTTAATATTTTTGGTTCCTAAGCATTCTTCGATGTAATTTTTTTTAATTTTGCACGCAAACAAATCGTGTGTTACAATTACTAATAACTGCATTCGTATTGTTTGTGTAAGGAAGGTCCGAGTACCGAATACTGACAAGCTACGTGTTTCGAATAATTCGTTAATTCATCTAAAAGTAAACATATCAATTGCTTAGCTTCCTCATTTCATTGCCGAGAACACTTTTACATCATTGAATGCGAATTTATAATAAATTTTTATCATGAAATTATCAATCCTATGGATATTTGTTTATCTTTTGTATGATATTTACCGGAAAAGTGATCCTGTGGAAACGGTACGACGTGGAAGATTTTGTAAAAAAGACATGTATTCAGCTCCGGGGATGTAGGTTCGCGTTGCGTCCGCAAATTCGTGATATTTTCCGGGTTGTGGTATCCATAAAGTTGCTAATGCCTGTAAATTATTCAGAGCTATTAAAATTTGAACTATTACATAGAAGAATTAAATTTAGAAAAAAAAAAGGAACGTGAACAAATAGATCAATTAAATCACATTTTCATATTTCATATTTCGTTTTAATTACCGCATTTAGCTTTTCCAAACATTGTATTAACCTGATGTTATACACTAAGCTATAACTCACAAAGAAATTAAGGTAAAAATGTAATTGGTTTCGTTTGCATTTTCTCGGGAAAACATTTTGAGATGAGTTATGTCAGGTGGAAAAGTTTCAAATTGTTTTACAGAAAAAAAATTAAAATTAAATATTAGACAAAAATAATTTGCAAAAAATAAAACATCGCTTATCAGTTAAATGCACACTCATTTTATTAATCAGCTTTAAAAATCATCAATATTCAAATTTAATTTAAACTGAATAAAATTAAGCTCTGTTATTTCAACTAAATTTTTGTCATTTAACTTATTCGCAATTTGATCTCTTATTCCCCCTAAACAAAGAGAAAGAGATGAATAGAGAAAGGAAGAAGGGATGAAGAATCACACGTGAATGATCATGATCAGTGTGAAACAATTTAGGAACTTTCAATGGTGATTTAGAAGAAAATGTTGACTTTGGTTCGTGAAAGTTGAAGATTCATTTAAAAAAAAAACAAAAAAATTATTGAAGTTTTCGCATTTGACAATTCGAAAAGCAGAAATGCAACACAGGGTTTTACTCTGAGCTGAGCATAATAGAAAGTGTTGCGAAAGGATCGAATAAAAATGGAAGCATTGCTGTAAAATATGGCTCGAGCAATAACTGTAGAGAAATATTCGAAAATAGGAATACTTTTACTTGTTAATCAATAATTTGACTTTTGAGATTATGAATAAGGTTAAGCAACAATGAAAAGTTAGAATGGATTTCTTACCCGATGAGTTGATACAATTGTAGCATATTTTTGAATTGTAAACTGCATTTAATTCAAGTTTAATTTGAAAATATTCAAAGTTACTAAAAAAAAAAGAGATTTGAACTTGAAAATTTAGTATATTATGAGTTAAATTTTATTTAAACAAGTAATTTTCACAGTGAATTATTTGTATTGAAAAATGTTCAAATAGGAAAAGTGTCTAAGGTCAAAGGATACGATATTGGTAACAATAGTTGCGAATTCACTTTCACAATAAATAAGGTTTGTGAAAGCTGCTACAAGAATACTAAGATCACTGTGACAAAGATATTAGTATGATTCCGTGCTATCATTAGAACCGACTGTAGTATTCCAATTTCTCGTGATATCTTATCAGTTAGCAAGGATCTGATCGATTATAGCATTGGTTGTAATTAACGGATCGTACAAAGAACAATAACCAGTGTTAGCTGGTTACTTTCTTTTCTTATTTTTAATCATTTTTTTTCTTCTTTTGACTGATTTGTACCTTTTCCATAATCATTCATTCCTTTGGCAAAAAAAAATTTATCAATAAATAAAAGAGCATAGAGAAAAGATTGTTTGTGCTTGAGGAATGAATTATTATTAAATGATTGAAGGAGGAGGTTTTTGGATACTGTAGATGGAATTTCAGCTAGCATAAAAGAAATGATGGCTGATTGAAGTACACTTGAAGACTTTCGCTTTAAGGCCTGGTTTGTAAGTCAATGATAATTTCAAAAAAAAAAAAAAGAAGCTAAGAAGTCAGAAGGATAGAATGCGTATAATAATAATAATATGGAAATGAATGTAAAAAGATGTGAATAATAGGTGATTACAAGAGAGAGAGAGAGAGAGAGAGAGAGATAGAGAGATAGAGAGAGATAGAGAGAGATAGAGAGCGGTGAAAAAGGAAACTGAAAAAAATAACCAAATAAAAGATGTTGGAAATAGTGGTGATGCAAATTGATTTCGTAGAGTAAGGACAAAAAAAAAAACGGATAAATAGCAAAATATATGATTGGTACACTAAAATATAAAGCCTTATAGGGCCTTAAATTAATGTTGCAGGATTGGGGCCAAACTAATCAATTGCATCCCACCAATTACACATATTTTAAATGGGACAAAAAATGCTTCTTTCCTGATCCTTTCATTCCATAAAATCAATTTATTTATTTATTTTTGTTTTTTGCAATGATTTGAAATTGCTTGAAAGCATTATAAAAAAAAAAAATCGTTTGAAATTTACATGAGGAAAAACTAGCACTGATCGATTATTTTATAAGGCTTAAAAAATGAAAAGAGACCGATACCGTAGTTTAATGCTTCAATTTCGGAACCGCTTGCATCAATTATGAATTTCTAGAAGTTCAGTTTCATTGTACCTCTTTAGGTAATTCGATCAATTGCATGTGATAATGTAATTAAAAATTTTATAGGAAGTCAAATAGGGTGGAAATTTTTTTTAGCTGAAATAATTTTCTTTTGAACATACCTGAAAATAATGTGTTGAGCAAGCTTTTGTGGTTTGATCACACCGATAAACCAATTCTCTCAGTTGTCCAACAATTCGAACCTGAAGAATTCAAGAATAAAAATTCACGTTCCGTTAAAAATTTTTTTTATTTTAAATCCTGAAATTCGTCAAAATGCACCACCTCATTGCCATTCATTTTTAAAGCCTTTAAAAGGCTTTTTAAATCCGGATTGATGTTAAATTATTTGGAAAAATTCCTGAATCACATATATCCCTAAAATTGCAGTATATGAAAAAAAAAACGACATCAAATTATACGGCGGATTTAAAAATATTCAAATTTTTACTAAATTCATAGCTGAAATTGAAGTTTCCACGATGTAATTTCATCCAATCTTTCAATTTTTCATGCCACATTCGGAAATTTCGCAAAAAAAAAGAAAGTATTCGGGGGAAAATATTCTAAAGAAAGTGTAAATATTAAGGAATGAATATTTACCGGAGAATGCTGCAAAAATAACCGGAAAAATTCATACCGAAAAAATAATGATTTTTATGAGATTTTTTCTCTGTTTGTTTTCTTTTCTCTTTTTTTTTTTTTTTTTGTTTGTTTGAAAATTTTTGAAAAAAAAATTTTTTTCAGCAAAAATTTGCGATAAATACAAATTTCCCGCATTTTTTCTTCACGTCCCTCACATTCATCTCGTCTTCCTCTTTTAAAGAAAACAGAGATAACCGGAAAAGAACAAAGATAACCCGGAAAGGGACAGAAATAACCGGAAATGAACAGAGTTAATCGGAAAATAAGTAAGATAACTAAAAAAATAACAGAGATAACCGGGAAAGAACAGAGTTAACCGGGAAAGAACAGAGATAATCCGATAATGTACAGAGAGAGAAACAACGAGTTAATGAAAAAAAAATAAAAAATTCCAGAAAAATTTACATATTATATGTTGCGGAATTATTTTCATCATCCATAAATATTTTTTTCGTTTAAAGGAAAAATTTCAGTAAAAAAAAAAAAAATTTACAAATTTTGTGAATTTTTTTTTTCTGAAAACTTTTCCAATATTTAATTTACACGTAAGCAATGTACCACAAATTTTTGCGTGAAATTGTAAAAAGAATGAGGAAAGAAATTTTTAAGCAATGAAATTATTTTAAATTTTATTAAGACAAAAATTTTCTTGATGTTACCGAATAGTTTTCTTTTCCACCTTCTACTGAATTGAATTATTATTTCCATCCTATAACTTTCACGCAAGCTACGCAAATACGTAAGTATATATGTGCTTACGTAAATCAATGGGCATCTTATATATGTCCGCATAGTGTGTGTGTGTGTGTGTGTGTGTGTCTGTCTGTCTGTCCACATGTGTGCCACATAAATCAGCAAAAATTTTCCATAAGCAAGGAAGAATATATGCGCGTAAAAGTGCGTATATTCACGTGTCATACATGTGTCTGTGTGTATGTGTCTGCATGTATGTGAGTTCCTTCCAAATTTCCTTCCTAAAGCTTAACGCCTAATTTCTTCGCCTGAAAGCCTTTAAATCCAATTGGCAAGCCTTCCCAAAAAGTACTAGCCCAGTCCTTCCACATATTCCATGCAATGCATAGCTAAAAAGGATATGCAACAATCTCTCTAGCAAATGAATTATTGTCGACTTTTTCCCCCTTCCCTTCACTATTTCCCTGATTCACTCCCCTACCCTCTCCTCTCCCCTCCCCCCTCACTCAAGACTTATTTAACAATATCAAGGAATTTTCAAAAGCTTAAACCGTACTTACAATGACTTAATTGCAAAAAAAAACAAGAAAATTGGTACTTTCATTTTCACCTAATTAATACTTAATTTCATTGCTATTAATCCAAATCTTTGTAAAATACATTTGAAAAATAAAAATAAAAAATGCAAATGTATGCTAATTTGGTGCAAAAATGATGGTTTAATTTTTAAATCAATCAATACTGAACAATTTTGTTTTTTTTCCTTTAAATATAAAATACAAAATTTTTAATTTTTACAAAAAAAATTTTTCCCAAAAATTATTGGCCCTCATTGATGGGGAGTCATTTTAATAACAAATAGAAAATTGTTATTGAAAAAAACAAACAAACAAATAACATTGAATGAAAGGAAAAATGACGAGCCTTAGGCTCTTCTTTCTTTCAATATTTCCTCAAGGCTTTCTTTCTTGCTTTACTCACTTATGGCTAAAAACAACAACAAACAACAACAAACAACAACAACAAACAACAACAACAAACAACAACAACAAACAACAACAACAAACAACAACAACAAA
>JABVXS010001419.1:0-14990 GCA_013365335.1 Madathamugadia hiepei | reverse complement strand
CAAACGTCCGGCTCCATAGATGCAAGTTGTTGTTATGTTCTATTTCCCTTGTTATTGTGTTTTGGACTCAGGGCGATTACTTCCTGCCCATTTCATCCAGGTGGCGTAGAATTCTTCCTTCATACGGCCATTGTCGGAGATTGTTGAGCCAAGGTATTTAAAGCTGTTGGATCTCATTCTTCTTGCAACTATCGTTACCCGACCGGCCCGTCACAAAGGTCTGTCGTCAGTGATAACATATCTGGGCATTGAGCCCTTGTATGTGTATCTTATCAATCTCTCGACATGCGGATTACCCATTGCGCTATGGGTAACCGCATTAAGTAGTATTAAGTAGAGATTCAATAACCAATTAAAAAAAATCATTTGACTGCCAAGTCAACATACTATTCGATGTGTTGACTTGGAAAATCGATAATGTCAAAAATGATGAAAATAAAAAGCTATTGCTTTATTGATTATCCAATTAGGAAGACGAAGTTATAGCATAATTAATTTTTTCATTAATTAAATTCAATATTCATTTTAAAAATAAATAAAAATTTTTTTTACCTAAGAAAGATTGCATGTTAAATTGAAGTCTTATTATCATCGTTCGTTACTGATAGTTTTTTTAAAAACATTAAAAATTTTTTTTTTTTTTGCTGTAGGATGATCCAAGTGAAGCAAGTCGTACAGCTCGTAGTAAAGGTATTGAGATAAAAGTGGTATCGGTAGAAGATGAAAATATGCCACCTGATACGGATCAAATTATTGCAATTGCTGGAAATCAATCAGTATGTATAAATTTAAAACAAAAAAAATTTTTTTTACTTCATTATTTACCAATTTTTAAATGATTTAAAAAAATTAATAGTAATAATTCAACAATTTTATATTTGACAAAAAGAAAAAAATGGATGAAGAATTTTTCAAATTATTAATTTCTTTCTTTGATCATTTCGAATTTCTGATTTTTTTTTTCCTTTTTTCAGGATACATATTCCTCCACCAAAGAATTTACAAAACTTCAAAAACTTTTTAGCACCTACTCTCGACGATGCATTATGTAGAAAATGATTGTTTGTTTGTAAAAAAAAAAATTGTCAAAATTTAGCATAACATTTTTGTTAATTGTAATGAAATGATAAAATAATGAAAGCAAACAAATTTCATTTTGAACAAAATTCATCAAAATGTTATTGAATATTGAAATATCATTAAAAAAATAATAAATAATTGATATAATGTGACAACAACATTGCTGAATTTTCTAAAAAACCGGAATCAGCCGCTTCCCAGATTTCCCTAATAATTTCAGACTCAATCTCTTCCAACGTTTAATAATTTCAGTATGTTTGAAATGAGAAAAAATTTTATACAAAACCGGAAATTTTGTACAAAATCGCTTCACATATTTTTCGGACAATATCTAAAATGTTATTAACAACTGATTTATACAAACTATAAAATTAAACAATGCAAACAATTTTCTTTAAAAATTTATTCATTCACAATTAAAACTTTACAATTAATTAACAATAAAAAAAAATTTTAATTATAAAAAAGAAAAAATTATCCAAAAAATTTTATCAATGCACAAAATCAAGAAAAGATACCCTTATCAATACTTGTACCATGTAGCAGTTTACTTTTTTCCTTTGTCAATTAAAATTTCTAAAAAAAAAATTATTAAACAAATATTTCAAAATTTCAATTTTTTCATTCATTTTTACTTTTCTACCTTTTTTCCAAAAAATAAAATAATAAAATTTTTTTAAATTTTTTGCTTTCAAAAGAAACCAACAAGCACATAATGCTGAATATCATCACATATTTTTAATGAATTAATTTTTAAAAAAATTACGAATTGATTCAGTCACGAAGATAATCAATCACCCGTCTAAGTTTTTTTTTTTTAAACTAGAACAATATGTTACAAACGAAGTAACAAAAGAAAAGTTCAAACATTTTTTTTTTGGACTTTAGAAATGCAAAATATAAAAATCCTTTCCTATTTCCATTTCAAAATACCAAAAATGAAATTGGATGGAAAAATAAGTAGAAAGAATGAAAATTCTCTGAGTTAAAATTTTGAATTAACAATGAAATTATTAACAATGATAAGGAAGATGATAATTGACAAATGAGGTAATTACAATTTCTGGAAATTTGTATATGAAATTGGAATTTGTACATGAAATTGGAATTTGTACATGAAATTGGAATTTGTACATGAAATGAGACATTTTGTTATTGATGAAAATTATATAACTTTGCAATAAATTTCCCAGAAATTAATGAAAAAAAAAAACGAAAAATATTTGAAAATGATAATTTCAGCAATTAATTTACAAATATGAATTAATTTATTAATTAACAATTAATGAATTTTGTTTTTTTTTCATTCCTTTAGGCATACATTTTTTTTTCTCTCTTATTAAGCAAATTATCATTTTTATATGCAAAATATATATACTACAAAATTTCTTAAAGATTGAAACAAAAAATTTTTTTGTAAATTTTTTACAATTTTTAAAAAATTTTGTAATATATTTTATATATTCCTTTTCTAGTATTGAAGAAATTTTCATTAACAAAAAATCATTAAACCTGAAGATTATTATTACACTCATTCATTTTACATACTGTCATAAAATTTCATACAATTTTCCGAAACTTTTTAATTTTTCTTGGGTTAAATTGAGCAGACCAAAGATCACTCACTACCATCTATTACAATTCAAGAATGTCGAAAATAGTTGGGAAACAGAAATAATAGTTAAAGATAATGTCTAACCAATAAGCAGTGATCAGTCAATTGATTTCTTAAATAATAAGCATTGATTGGTGCAACCTGATATTTCAATTTCAAGTTACGGATAGTGCAAAAATAACGACAAATACGATTTCTTTGAAAAATGAGTCAAATCTTTTCCTTTTTCAATCAAATATTTTTTAATATAAATTAAAGTTTAAATAATTTATTATATACAAGAAAGGGGCAAATATGAGTGTAAAAGATTTAGTTAGCCTTAGGACACAAATTATTTCAAATTATTTTCAAAAATTAATTTAAAAATTTGTATTGGATATTCAAAATTTGCATTTCAATATTTCCCAGTGGAATAATGACGAATTGAAATTTCTCAAAAAATCTAAACGGATTTTGATATCTCTGAATTTACTTGCAAGTTTTAAAAAAAAAAAATTAAATAAAATAAACTCTGATTGGATAAACTTGCTTCGCTCCCTACCCCAATACAATATGCTTTGATGAAAATATTTCATTGTAAATTAGGTAAATTTGACATAAAATTTAAAGAATTGGTAAAGTTGAAAAAGATTCAATTTAAAAAAAAAAAAATGGATAAAGTAGTTTTATTTTAAGCTAATAAACGCTTAGATACTATAAAATTTTCTCTTGCAAAAATTCAATATCTAAATTGTTATTTTTTCCATTTGTAAACTCTTCCACTTTTCAACTCATTTACCTCTCACATCCTCTCTATCTATTTCTCTCTATTTCAGGAGATATTAACAAAGGAGGACTATATGAGCCTATTGCACAAATTTAATAATAATAAACTTCTTTTTTTTTAATTACTTAATTTTTGTTTTTGTTTTTTAATTTTGCTTCTTTGCCATGAATAATGAAAAAAGAATGCAATCTTTATCAACTCTCTCTCTCTTTTTTTGTTTTTGTTTCAAATTTAATTTGAAATATGCATTCTTGTTTCCCATTAATTACAAATGTTACAAGTATGATTAATTATTTCACATTATTACAACAAGCTTAATTCATTACAGTAATCTTATTTTTTACCAAAAAAAAAACAACCACAAAATATTCCTTAAAAGTTAACTACAATTACCCTATAGATATATATAAAGCAATATTTCACTACCTCATACCTACACTATTCAAAGGTGAATAATCTTCAGGCTTAATAAATTTTAATCAACAGTAAAATGTTACAAGAGTATAATGAATTATTTTAAATATTTTTAATAAAATTTAAATATAAACTTTATCTTCTTTCTTTTTTTTTTTTTCTTAAATTATTATTCACAAAAGACAAAAGAATCAGTGAAACAAAATTAACACAACAATTAATTTTAATGTTAATGAATTATTGCTGGATTTTGTAAATTATTTAAAAATTGTAATGCTTGTGCTTGCGGGAATTGATTAAGAACACTTGCAGCTGTAAGTGATTGATTAAATGCTTGATGAGCTGCTAAACCTAATGAACCAGGCATTAAGGTATTCTGATTAAACTGATGAGGATGAGGATGATTAGGATGCTCCGATATTAATGTTGTTTGCACAAACAGTTCCGGAGCAAGTCTTCCACCTATACCACCTGCACCACCACCACCACTACCATCACCACCACCATTATTACTACTACCACTACTATTACCAATACCTGATTTACCAATAGTTGAACCAAATGCATGTTCATCGGTTCTAATAGATGTTGTCGTAGCTGATGGTGTTGTTGGGAAATTATTGGTTATTTGCATAGCTGACCTTTCAACTCTTAATGTATCAGTATTTAAATAATTTTGTTGTTGGTGATCCTTTTGATGATGATTATGATGTTGTTGTTGTTGAACAAATGATAATGTATCAATCAGTGGTGAATTTTTTGTTGATAAATTTTTTTCGAAAATCTTGTTGACATTTGTTGTTATTTTACCACCGCTGTTACTAGTATTTTGTAAATTAAATTGCAATTGTGCTGCTTCCGCTTCAGCACGTGCTTTCATTGCATGTGATTTCATATGAGCATTTAAACTTTTTACCTGTAAAATTTTGAAAATTTATTAAAAATCCCAAAATAAAAAATAAAAAAATTTCCTTACGAAAATTGATTGACAGATAAAAAAAAATAATGAAAAAAAATTTTTTTAACATTTACCATTTGTTCAACTTTATCAAAATACAGTTAAATCAAAAATAAATATAAAATCAATATTAATCAATGCAATTTAATGCAATATCTGACCTTTCAACTTTTAATTTTTTAAGCATTTAAATTTAACAAATTTTGTTGTTCTTATTGTTATTGTTGTTGTTATTGTTGTTATTTGTTATTGCTTTCAATCTTCTTGATCATGTTGATGTTGAACAAATGATTAAATTTTAAAAGTTGAAAGGTCAGCTATTACATTAAATTGCATTGATAAATATTGATTATTAAAGAATTTTATTATTCGATAAAATACAAGGAAAACAAATTTACCTTTTCGAAATATTTATCACAAAGACGACAATGAAAGAAACCATCAGCTGCAGGTTGAGCACCTTTCTTCATTGGTGTTCGATGTAACTAAAAAAAAAAAAATCAAAACTTTTGATGCAAAAAAAAATTAAAAAATAATCGATCATTTCACAATGCTAAACTTTGTAGAAAAATTGAGAAAAAAAAAACATATTCATTTATAAATTATATTAAATTATCAACATTTTCGTAAAATAAATTGCATTTTACAAAAAAATAAAAAAGCTTGGGTAAATATTTAAAAAAAAAAAAAAATGTAAAATACAATCAAAGAAATTCGCATTCATTCTTTTAAAAAAAAATTTGCCGCTCAAAATAAAATTCAAAATGAAATTCCAATTAATTGAATGCAAAAACAAAAATTCGATTAATAAGGTTCGAATATATATATATATATATTCTTTTCAAAATGATCACTCATCACAACAACATTCAGTACAAACTTTTAATTACTCATTAATTAATTATTACATATTAACCTTGAATTGCGATCGTGGCATACCATCATTCCTTCCAGGTATTGATGATGAAGCAATAAATTGTGGTACTTCTCCAAATTTCATCGTTGAATATTTCCGTGTTATTGTTGAACATGTTATAGTTTTTTCCGAAACACCACTCAACATATTACTGAAATTATTAATTTCAAAAACAAAAAACTAAAAATCTTAATTAGAAAAATGAAAAAATTTCCTCTATTAATAATGAAATAATTTCAAAGAAAATTCACACCCATAATTAATCAAAAAATTGAAATTAACAATTTTGTTTTTTTTTTTTAGTCGATGTCTGTTAAAATCGATAATTTTAATTTCCATAAATTCAGTCTTGTGTAATAACTTTCAAATCCCTGCAGGGTAACCACAGATGGCAGTTTTTTTTTTTTGAATTTTCATATTTCCAGTTTTGTTTTGTTTTTTTAATTTTTTTTAAAAATTAGGACAATAAATTGATGGAAAGATAAAAATGAATGAAACAAAACTTTTACTCGGTGCTATGCGAAATCCCCAATAAATCACTTCCTACTTCTTCAGAATCAAACAATTCATTGCTTTTAACTGATCGATTATTGCTCGATCTCAGATTGTAACTCTCCATTAAATCCAGCTGAAGAAATTTTTTTTAATTTAATTTTAAAATTTGACAATACTATTAATTGAAAAGATTCACAACTTCTTGATATAAGTATAAAATGAATGACAAAAATTTTTAAATTTGAATTTTTTAATTAAATCAACTACCAAGATAATTTTCTACTTATCAAAAACAAAAAACCAATCGTTCTCAAACCAACAACCTGTTGCTGCATTTCCAATAATTGACGTTTATGACGTAAATTTCTCAGCTTCCGGTAATCATCCGGGCATACCTTCTTCCACATGTAGTAGAATTCAACGCATTGCTTTACTGTTTTATTACCCAACTGTAATTAATTAATTAAAATGAATAATGTTTTTTTGGATGATGCAAAATGAGAAACAGTAATTTGAACAGAATTGCATATGAAAGCTGCTCATTACTGTGATTGCAAACAAATTTTCCCGCATTTACCACAACTGTTCCTTATCTTCGTAAACGATGAATTTTTAACAGAAATTTTTAACAAAAATACCTAAATTTGATTAATTTTTAATAGAGATAATTGAATTTCATTAATTTCGAATAAATATGCGTTAAATAAATAAATTTTTTTAAAGAGATGCATTAATTTTTAACAGAGATACCTAAATTGAATTAATTTTTTAAAAGAGATGCATTAATTTTATTAATTTTTTTTTACATTTCTTTTAAAGGAAATTACATGAATGACATTTCTCGAGGAAATTGGATGAATGACTTTTCAAAATACATTTAAATTAAAAAAAAAAATCAATGGGAAAAATTTCTGCATTATTCTTCCAGTTTTTTTTTTTTTTTCAAGCCTTAGTACTAGAATTTGACAACAAGAATTATCGTAGATTTCAATAAAATTGTATTTTAATATATTCTTGAAATATTTTCAAAAAGAAAAAAAAAATAGAGAAGAGTGCGGTAGAATGACAACTAACATCCGCTGCAACCTGATGGAAATCTTTCTCGCCTTTATAAATAGCATCCTGGAAAAAACTAATTTCCTCAGGTGTCCAAAGATTTGCATCAGTATAGGTGGAATTGTAAATGATGGGATATTGACTCCATTCTAACGTATCTGATCGCATCAGATCCAAAACCGCTTCTTGAATATTTCCCTAAATGTTTAAAATATTGATTTTTTATTTTCTTTGAAATCCTAAAAGAAAAATGGTATAAGGAAGAATTTGAATTAAATTTTTATTTTCAAAAAAAGATATTTTGAATTTCTTAAACATTCTTCATCATTTTTAAAAATTTTTGAAAATTAATTTCAAAAAATAAAAAATAAAAAATCAATTAGCAATACTGCTGGCAAACCTTATTTTCCATTAATAAATGTAATGCCAATTCTCTGTTTCGACCTGGTCGTGGTACTGCTTTACTATATGCTAACAATTCATAAGCTTCAACTGTAAGCAAAAAACATTTTCAATGCAAATTTTCATTTCTTAAAAATTTTCTTCTTTTTTTATTTACAAAAAATTTCAGTATCACAAAAAAAAAAAAACTCCTAAGAAATATAATTAGAATATTCTTCCAATTGTTGAAATTTTGATTTTTTTTAAAGATAAATTTTTAGACCCAAAATTAAATGGCAAATAATCACCAGCAGAATCATCCAGATGATCAATAATTTTACAATCAAAAACGGCATCATCACGGTCCGGGATTGTTTCACGTTCCTCATCACTGATCGCTCGATCAGCCCATTTTTTTACTTTCACTTGATAATCACGTCCACAGTTAATATGTCTGAGAAATGTAATTAAGCAATTAAAAAACTGAAATCTTGAGGTAATGAATGAAATTAAAATTGAATTTCAAAACATTCAATGTAGTAAAAGATGAAAATTTACAAACTTACGGTACAGCATCAGATTCTGGTGCAATACAAATTTCTTCGTCCAAATCCGAACATGAGGAAATTTTTCGTAAAATTTCACCATCTGATGAAGCTGATAATTTCCTAAAAATCAATTCAATTAACAGGTAAATTATTTCGGCAAAATAGTTATTCGGTTAAAAAAAAAAAATTAATTAATAAGATTGAAAAAAATAAATTTTTTTTTCATCCCAACGATTCCACCAGAAAATGAAATGCATTTAATTATCGGAATTTGAAAATTAGAAAAGATTAATTACGTGAAATAGATGTATTTAATTATAACAAAATTTTCCGATACCCTTATTACTTGCCAAAAGTCATTAGAGAAATAATTTTTAAAATGACAAAAAATTAAATAAAATTCGACCAAAATTAACCCTTTTTTTATTTTCACCATTTATTAAAACAAATTTCATTTCTCTTTCAAAATTTCAAAATGAAAAAATTTTTTGTATTTCCAGAAAAATTGAAAAATCGTTAATTGATTTATCTACCTTGGTGGGGAGTTTGGTAAGTTTGCTATTCCAGAATGGATAATTGATGAATTGGAATTATTCCAGGAAATTTCGGATTTTTTCTTCTGCGCTTCCAAATTCAACAATCTGGTCTGCAAAACAAAAATAAAAAATAAAAAATCTGGTATAAACAGAAAAATAAAAAATTTTATTGAAATTAAATTGATCGTTGATTGAAATTGGAACAAATTCATCTATCATGATGATTTAAATTAATTAATTTTGCTTCAATTTGTTCGTTAAACAATCATTAAATTTCTAATTCATTTACATTGCTCGGATTTTTATTTTAAGCTAATTTTTTATTTTTATTTTTTGATAAATTTATTTAAAACTTTATAAAAAATTAACAAAAGTTATTCAAAAAAAAATAAAAAAATGAAACATCAAAAATTTGCGATGAATAGCAAAATCCATGTTTCCGTATTGGTGCTTGCATTTGCGATTCCTCATCATCAGCCGCATTTTCCTTCACCGTTTGCAATGCTGATTTAATGAAGCGTCGTAAACGTTTCCCAATGGGTTCGTCGTCGGTTCCACTTTCATGTCTGCGACTTTCACCACCTAAATAAATAAAAATTCCAATGAAAAAAAAAAATTTTTTTTTAATTGTCTTAATTTTAGCTAATATTTAAAGCTTTGCAGAGAGATTCATAAATTAGGATTAATTCGAAATGCACATGCATGATCGCTGTGGAAGGTTATAATAATGTAAGTGATAAGTCGTGTAAAATTTTGAAATGAAGAAAAATTGATTTTTAAAAAAAAAAATTTTTTTTTTTTTCTATTCATAAATATGACAAGCTTTCTTCTTTTGCTATATAAGATTTGAAGCTGACAGATTTATCAATAATTTTACCATTTCAAAATCCTACTGTAACGGAATTACCGTACCCAAACTGCTAAATTAAAACTGTAACAAAAATAAATAAAAAAATGGAATGTTGCTAATTAGCTAATCTTGATCAATTTCACCCCCCATCCAGTTTAAATTTTAATATTTCCTTCCAAAAAAAAAAAGCAGTACTCGAAAATTTTGGGAAATTAACAGTTAAAAAATTATTATAACATGGTTGGGTTAAAAGGTTAATAAGGAATATAAGAAAATTGTTAATTTTTTTAAATTTTTCCTTTCATTAAAAAAAATTCCAAAAAAATTTTGTTCAAAATTTTTCATACCACAAGTTTTATCAATGTTATTTCCCGGCGATTGCTTGAGCATATTATTGACCTGTAAAAATGATTGCAATAAATTATAAGTGTGAAATAAAAAAAGGAAGAAGGGAAAGATAATCAGTTAAAATAATATACAGCAAAATATTTTCATCGATTCAAGAAATAAATTTTTTTTCTTTTTTACATAGACAGACAGACAGAGAGGTTTCTGTTTATTCAATGTTATTTCAAAAATAAAAATAAAAAAATTGGAAAAGGATTGAAGGAATGATGAAATTTACCTTTGGTGGTGAAATTTGTGAAATTTTCCAAAATAATCCTGAACCATGTCTCATTGGACTTAACATTGGTGGTGGTGTATAGGGTACGAAACATTTCAAATTTGTCAAAGGTTCATAAAATCGTGGTGAACGAAGTTGTGATGGGAATTGCATGAATGACATTGCTCGAGTTGTTGTCACTTGACCATTGTCACCAAAATCATTAGCATTTCCAAATGTTGTCACGCTAACTGAACGACCCTTTGGTATTGTTGTTCGATCATTTCCTGTCCTGCTGAAAATTTTTCCTCGTTTTTTTTTTTAAATTTCACGAAAATTTACGGTTTTTGTTTAAGTGATTTCGAAATAAAAGGGAAATTTTTAAATTCACAATTATCGATTCATTTCTAAGAATGAAAATGAAAAATATTCTTTTCATTAATTTAGCTAAACGATCAAAAACAGAAATTTTTTTGATTATTGTTATTTCGTTTGCCAACAGAATAATTATGAATTGTAGGGAAAATTTAATTAATCAATTAATTAGATACAAATGGCTTCTTATCATCGGTTGGTCGCTTAAACATATGCATCTTAGCATTTGTTTGGTATCCTATGCCGCACAGGTAGCTTATGCTTCCATCAGAGCTGTCCTAACCTATGGTCCGACGCGTGCTCTTCAGGAGAAAGATGGGCAGGTTAGACGTTAAGGAACCACCTTAGGAGAAGGACAACTCCAATACCGGGCAGATGAAGCTAATTTAGCCTTATAAAGGTCATCATTATCCATTTAAGAGAAGGTCACTCTCAACCAAAACCTAAAAGCCTCAAGATTTTGCTGTTATTGTCCAACCTTGCTAGGCCATAACAAACGAGCTTCATACGTAAGGAGCGTGCACAGCGCTCTAAGCACGCTATGCCTTACGTTAAAAATTTCATTGCACAAGCTTGACAATTTCATTAATTTGTTTTTAAACAAATTGATTAATCTTTGTTCACGAAGCCAATCAATGGAATTGTTGATTGTCAAATTGTACAATTGTTTTGAATTAATCACATATCAGATAACATTACGGATCATTAGCTTAGCAAAAAATTATAAAATAAAATAATTGTCAACATAATTGATAATTATTAAATTGTGCTAATTGAAGCAAGCAATTCTAAACTTCAATTAAGACAGGGGTGAGAGAGACTTCTTTGATCCAACTTATAATTAATTAATTAATTGATTAATCAACAATTATTATTTTTTCAACATAAACAAAACAAAACAAAAAATATATATATTAGATTGTTGGAGAAACATCCAAATGTATAACAATGTTTTAATTGATCATAATTTGTGTAAAATTGTAAAAAATTAAATTGATCATTGAAAGAATGCATGCAACAATAAATTTATAGGTAATTAATTACATAGGTTGTTAGTTCTAAACTATAAAAATATTCCAATTCCCTAAATCGATAAGTTGCACAAATATGGATGGATGGATGGATTGATTGATTGATTGATGTCTGTGAAACTTTAATATTCATTATCCAATCTGCTCTGAATGGTAGTAATAATGTTCAGGAAAAAAAATTTTTTCATTTTTTTTTTCATTTAAATTTATTAAAAAAACAAAAAAAACAATTAACAATTAAAAAAAAAAAAACTTACGCATATTGCATTTTTGATTGCATTGTTAATTTTTCATCCGGAATTGTCATTAATAGACATAAATTTTCCGCTCTACCCTTAAAACGACGACGATTGAATTGAACCGGAAATATATTACAGCTATCATCCGTTGTCACATTTATTCCGCCCGACGAATTATTATTATTATTATTAAACATTGAAATTACTGCTCCATCACTTAATGCCATCCTAAAAATTAAAATTTTATTTCAAAAAATAAATAAATATATCAATTTCATTTTTTAAATATAATTTCTAAAAAAAAAAATTAAAGTAATTGATTTTTCTTTCCTTAAAACGACAATTAAATTGAACCGAAAATATATTACAGTTACCATCCGCCTTCACATTTTTTTTTTTCCTAAGAACAAACTTCATTTGTCAAAGATTATAAATTTTTATTTCTTTTCAAACTTTTTTAGTTTAAAAACACAACTTGTCATTAATTTAAACAAAAAAATAAAACGATATTTGTGTTCTGTTTTTTTTTAAAAAAAAAAAGGTCATTGAAATTTATTGAAAAGAATGTTTAGCAATAAACTTTTGATAAGTTTCTTTTCCTTTTCAGGTTGTTAATCAAGAAAAAAATTTTTTATTTAAAAAAAAAACTAAGCGAAAAAAAATATGAATGTTACCTACCTATGACGTGATGAGTCAACAAAATTTTCTCGTTGAAATTTTTTTAAATCATAACCATATGTTATTGAAGTGGTTGCATCAGTGGTTAAAGTAGTATTAGTACAAGTACTCTCGGATACATCAATCTCTAATGGACCCAATGTTTCACCATTATTGTGTTTCAACAAATCCTAAAATTAATTATTAATTTAAAAGAAAAAAAAAGAAAGAAAAAACCGGAAAAGTAATGACATCTTAAAAAAAATAAATTTCATCATTTCCAAAAATGAATTACCAATTTTTTTTTAATTGAAAATTTTTTTAATATATAAAAATTTATAAAAAAAAAAATTACAAATTAAAATTTTTATTTATTGCAAAATTTTCTTGGAAAAAACTTTAATAAAAATTCTTGAAAATATTTCATGACAATTTGAAAAAAATTATTGAAATTATTTTTTCCTTGAAAAATTTCCTTCTTTTTCAGTAAATGAATTTATTTGTTTATTTGTAAATTTTAACTACCAGAAAATAATTTTTTTTTTTTGCGCAAATAATAAAAATAAAAAAGCAATTAATTTAAAAACTTTACAATCAATTTTAATACAATCCTTCACATATATGTATATTTTTGATGAAAAAATTTTTTCCCAGAACAAATTTTCTTCGTTTTCATCATTTTTAAATAATTTATGAGAAAAAAAAAAAACTTTTTCGCTTGGATAATTGAAAAAAAAAAAAAATTGAATGAATGATTTCGCAATTACTTTTAAACCACTTTAAAATGCTCTTGAAAGTGTAAAATTTAAAAAAAAAATATTTTGTCCATTTTGTCAACTAATCAAATTTCAAACAAAAAGTTAATCCTTTCAACTAACTGCATTACTAAAGTCAGTCTTTCATGATTTTTTCTTTTTTTTTTGGAAATTTTACAAATTTTAAAAATGCAAAAAAAAGGAAAAAAGAGAATATAAGTGTCGCTTTGCGCAAAAAAAAAAAAATGAGTGCAATTCTTGTAAAATATTTGCTGGAAAATTCTCCATAGCGGATTTTTTTTTTAATCTAAAAACGAAAAGTACAAAACAAAAAAAAATAAAATAATACTTCCATTTGTTAAAAAAGCAAATTGATTTTTCTCTTGCAAACAACCTTTTACCTCCTTTTCTCTCATTCGCGCTCTTTTATCAACACTTTTCTTCAATTTACTATTTTCATAAATCCATCGACAAATTTATTTCAAAGATAAATTTATTTGATTAATGATCTACTCTTTTTATAGTTCTGAAATTATTGTAGGCTACATTTCGCACAGGAAATCATAACGAGCAGATTGAAATGGGCTGGACACATATGCCGCATGCAGGATGATGGTCGGTGGACCACCAAAGTCCTCCACTGGTATCCGAGAGGGGTTAAAAGACCGCACGGGAGACCTCAAAAAAGGTGGGCCGGCCAAATTAAAGAAATATGCGGCAGAACGTGGAAACAGATTGCTCCAAAACCGAGCAAAGTGGAGAATTGTTGTGAAAAAGGGTCCACACGTGGAAACACGTTGAGATAGCCACCGAACAAGGAACAGTAAGCTAGATATGTGATAAACTATTGATCAGGTATATATGACATTTTGTTTTCTTTCTTTGACAGTATTGGGCGAAACATTCGTGGCTAAGACAAAAACGCTGAAAAAAAGTATCAGCATGGATAATTGTTTGAGAACGGATAATAATATATATATATTCTAATTACTGTGATTTACCGTAAGCCATATAAGGACGAACTACTGACAATTTCTTCCATCCGCCTGGAACTTCATGCTAGTACAGAACTACCGCGGGAAGTGTCAGCATAGATCGTCTTTTACAAATATTTTTACCAATTGCTGTGACTTACCGTCCTTGATGAGTTATAGATTGGGTAGTAACAGAGCTTTACATTATCAGTTTTATAGTATTAACCTGGAACGTTGTTGGGCTATAAAAGAAGTGTCCAAAAAAAAGAATCAGTGTAAACATTTTGCTCTTGCACTTTCACTAATTACTATGGCCTATACCGTGAGCTATCTGAAGAATTACTGCAATGGTTGATTTGATAATTGTTTGAAAATATTAATCTATGCAATACATTAATTTGATCAAACATTTCCAGTATTGTCTTGAACCAGAACTATCAGTACAAACGGTACTGTGAAAGTTTTAACCAATTATCGTACCTTATCATAAACTAGATGAATTGGTTGATACGGCAGATTTGATTTGTTTAAAAATATTGCATTAGACATTTTCAATGTAATTGATCATCTACATTATTGCTTTATGAATGTTGGCGTAAAGCAGAAGATGCTTGATGGTTAATTGAATCATAAATTTTTTTACGCAGAATTTTTCTCATTATTTCTTGGACATATATCACTTATTACTAATTATCTATTATTCATTCATTATCGGCCATCAGTTCTATTACGAACTTTAG